>AYEL01067328.1:0-61773 GCA_000484575.1 Olivierus martensii
CCTAGGGGCCGAATTTTTATTTTATGACAATAAATATAAATAGATGGCGCTAAGTGTCAAAGAAAGGGGCAACAGATAACTTACCTGCATTACTATTATTGGATTTTTACAGAATTAATTAGCTAAAAGAATTATTACTGATTATGATACAGGATACTGTTCAGCTAACCTTTTCACACCTTATTTAACCTTTTCATTGGATGTTTTATTTTAAAGGATATTTTTATGTTTAATTTGCAGTTAAGCCTGTTCTATATCCATAATTACGATGGTATTACATATCTCAAATGAAATTTGCTTATATTTTATCACACAAAGAAATTATATCCATTCATCATGCTGTAAACTACCACCGGGCTTCCCGTGAGGTGAGGGTGCAGCCCCACCTCACGGGGAGCCCGGTGCCCGTGGTGAGATGAAACTGGGTACAGCCATCGGGGAGATGAAACCGGGCTCATTGGGGTGGGCCCCCATTCCACGGGGCCCCGTGGTCCCACGGCCCGTGGGGTTTTATCTCACCACTGGCTGTGGGCCCACCGGGAAGATGAAACTGGGTCCCACGGGCCTGAGGTCCATTGGGGGTGGGGCCCCGCTGGCCCACCCGTGGAGTGGGGCCGTCGGGGACACGGCATCCTTGGGGTGCATCCTCCACGGGCCCCCGTACAATTATTACACATTTGAACTAATGCTTAATAAAATATATAGTCAATAAATTTGCAAGATAAGCTATTATTATACAATATGCTGTTATATAAAGTATTATAAGATTAGATCACAATAGTATATTTCTGCTCATTTATATGAGCGGGGAATTTCTAGTATATATATATATTCATTAATAAATGAATAAAGTCCCCAACAATTTTAAAACAGGCACAGGTTTGGGGAAAAAGTTATAAAGTTTATCGTTATTTTTAAAGGAGTGGGACCCGAGAATTGAAGCCGGATCATGCAGAATGGAAGCGCAATACGCTTCAACCGCGTCTATTCGGCAGAATGTGAAAAAGATCCAATTAGCAGAGATAAATGTAATTGTAAAATGAGGTGAGATACGTTACAACTCTTCACATATATGGATATTTTTCTTTCAAAGTAAGTTTCTAGACTTAGTTTCAAACTTATCCTTATGCAGTAGAATTCAATTTCAGGCACTTATGACATATATACGGGAAATTCGTGTTTATATATATCATTCAAATTCTTGTCTATTTTAATTTTTTAAGAGATAATACCAATTTTAATGAATCATTCATATTATTTCCCTTCTGGCTATGATACAGGACAGGTTTACTTCGCTTCAATTATAGCAGCCCACCATATCAAAAACTTGTTAAATTACAAATTAAAAAGAATAAAGAAATTAGCATAATACAATTGTTGATTAGATAGGTAATATTGAAAAAATTTATTTCTAAAGGTTCGTGGTGATTGTAAATGGTTGCACTGTCAACTATTCGATATCTTAGTCACACCTGGGGCCGGATTCACAGAGTGTCATTATTTACGACGTCATATAGCGACGACGTCGTTAAGTATAACATCTTAATGATTTATCGTAAATGCTATTTACAAAACGTGTCGTAAACTACTTAACAATTACAGACGAAATTTTTTTCGTCTTGTTTCGAGAATGTGTAAATGACGTCAACGTTTCCATGAATATAACCAATAAGAAAGTAAGTGACGTCTGTCGTCTGAGTAAAAATGAAGAACAAGAAGGAAAAAGAATAGCTTTTTACTGCTGCAGAATAAATACTTTTATTTTTTATAAATAATTTAAATAGTTTTAATACATTTTGATATAAATTTGAAAGAGACGAGCTGATGTATATTATAAAAGTTAAATTAATTTATCTTTCTAATATAATAGTTTAATTAAGCATATATTTTTATAATAATGATTTATCTTGTTTAATAATCTGTAATTGGCGCAAATCATTTTGTAGTAAATTGATGTATTATTTTTATATTCTACATAATGCATTGCAAACATTTGTAATGATTCTTGATATCGTAGGCTGGCAAATATGAACATCATCTATTATAACAGACTGAAAGCTACTACTGTATTGCTAAAAAAAATCTCAGTGCACATAATAGTTGTGTTTCCACATTTATGGCATACCAATGCTTTGGTTTTCTCTGTATATAAGGTGAAAGTTCTATCAATTCAAAAATCGTATCTTTAGATAATCTATAGAAACGAATAAGTTCTGTAACTAAAATATCATTAACACTGAGTTGAGGTAATCGATATATTCGATAATAAATCTGTCTCTTCATTGACTAAGAGAAAAATACTCTTTTGCCATCTTAAAATTGATGATAACGACACGGTCATGGCGTCGTTATCCAATGACGCAGACTAACGTCGTTACTGATTGCGACAAGTTTTGTGAATACGGACAACCGTAGAGTCATGACGAAATATTTCGTCGTTAGTTCAATTATTATAATGACGCTTTTGTGAATCTAGGCCCTGCTCTGAAATCTAAAAGATGAAGGAGCAATGCGAGTAAACCATACATTACTTATATAGTACTTTAACATTTAGTATTATCTAGTGCCAACGATAAAAATAAAATTCTTAATAAATCTACTATGTAATTTTATCATTCATTGTTCTCTCATCTTCATTATAACATAACCTCAACAGATTGAATGCCCGCCAAGTTTAAATAGGTGAATCTACATGATAAATTAATATTACAGTATTTCAAATTCGGCATTAATGGCATTGAAAACTGATAAATTTTATACATATCAATTAATTAGTTCAAAAGTTATTTGAGAGAAACCTTTGAAATTTGAATGACGGCCATTTTTAAATAGTAATGGATAAAGAATAAATTGATAGCATATCTAATGGCATGATCATCTTGCTAAATTTCATAAAAATCAAATGTAGACTATAGCTTAAGATGTATTAAAAGTATCTCAGAAGTTTGAACATTCGCCATTTTTAAACGATTGTAGCTAGATGATTAAATGATGCAGCATCGAAGTGATCTTTAATGGTAGATCATCACCATCAAATTTTATAAAAGTTTTATAATAAGTTCAAAAATGATTAGTGAATGATATACAGAGAAGAAATAGACAAGATAGTAATCCTATAAGATTCCTTTTCCTTCAATTGTTACGCTAACAATACTAAAAAACTTACGAGAGGAAATAAAAAGTTCTTACCCTCATCATGACGTGGATGCAGTGCTGGATTAACCTATAAACAAAGTAAGCACGTGCTTAGGGCATCGAATGAAGGGAGGGCACCACAGAAATTTTTCATAGTCGAATTTATCATTTAAATTATTAAATTAATTAAATTTATAGCCATTTTCAAAATTTAAATGAGAAATGAATAAGTTCTGTTTATAAAGTGTTTTCTCTTGAGTCATCGTGTTTATCCTGCAAAATAAAGTACACTGCGCTCGCAAATTGGAAGCTATACAAATTTTTAACAAGTCTAGATGCATTTGAAACAGCGCGAGTGATGGATACTAGCTCATAAGAAGTTCTTAGTTTAGTTGCCAACTGTCACTGGTGTTAATTGCATGTGCTACATTCATAACCTCATTCTTTTTTTCAAAGTCTCAAAGCCTCAAACAGCCTCAAAGTTGCTTAATGACTATTCCAATAGCGCATTCAGCTCTGGCTATTTAATCTATTAAAATGTAAGTACGTTTTATATATTTTGATTACAAGTGTAAGGGGCACCAAAATTAATTAGTGCTTAGGTCATCTAAGGATCTTAATCCGGCCCTGCGTGGATGTGCTAGCAATCCTTTTGCTCCAAAATTTTCTCCTCCAACTCTTCCTTCTCTACATATCCACCTCCTAGGGCCACATACTTTTCATACCCGTGAAACAATTGTTTAATTCCATCTTTGTAGAAGTCGGCAGATTTGGAAACAACCTAGCTCTCCAGAGCAGTAATGACCTCATCTTCGAAGAAACTTCTTCCCGTAAATGTTTTTTTTATATTTCAAAAAAAGGAAGAAATCTGAAAGTACCAAGTTGGGAAAATATGGGGTATGAGCAAGATTTCATAGCCGTATTTGCGCAGAAAAATAACTGTTTCTGCAGCTTTGTGTACAATTTCATTGTCAGTTAGCACTTTTTGATAGCAAACCACATCTTTTTTCCTTGATATTGTCCTGTAACTTTTGCAGCAAGTTTCTATAGTATGTCCCTGTTATTTTCGATTATATTTGTAAGTAGTGCGTTAATATGACACTTTTGTTGTCCCAAAATACAAACAACATGACCTTCTGAATGATGATCCAGAAGGCCATCCAGCAACGTCATGTTGCGACTACATTTGAATTCACGTTTCTATCATTTCATAGTCTTATATGATGGACATTCCTTGACATACATAACTGACATTTCTTAGTGAATTGTTTGTGCAGTTTTCCCTTGAAGATGAAGAAACCGTACCGTGGCTCGATACTTTGTCCACCATGCCCTTGTACCAGCATGCATCTTCTCTCATGCTTTTAACTCCAGTTAAGCAGGACCTGTCAAAACAAAACAAAGCATGCGTATTACTAAGTCAATAACCTATCATTGTTTACAATTAAATCTATAGCATACCAAGGACGCTTTTGATAGCACACATACAACATGGTGGTCTCGGCATCTCGTATTATAAAATTAATGTTAATTTGTCATTATTATTTGTTTTCACGTCAATTATATCTATTATTTAAATCAAAATTCTGTATTTCGTTACTTCATTACGTATTTGTGAAATATTTTTCTGACCTATAATAAATTATTTAGCTAGGTTGACACGATCAGAGCACACACGGACCGAGTTCACTAGGAGATGAACTCTCGGTCGAGTTTTAAGTTCGTTTACACGTTCCGAATGCACTCGGTCTGTAGTCTGAGATGAAATGGCGGATCTTGTGCTTCTGATATTATTAATTTTCTTCAGAACTTCGTGCCTACTTCTGATAAATTCATGTTCTTTACTATTCTCAAAACTGCTGATTCGCGTGCATCCTTATTTTTATAGTCTTTTAATTTCAAGTTCCACAAGCATTCTTCCTCTTCGTACAGTTCTACGAATCTAATAGTTTCAGCTTCGCTCCACTTACGCGATCGTTTAGCCCTTTTCGCCATCTTAAACTTCCAATTGGCTGCCACTCGGTCCGAATATTTTGGTTGCCATCCGAGTTTACTCTACTCGGATGAAACAGTTCGAGTGGATGCGCGCGCATAGTCCGAGCGAACTCGGTCCGAGTGTGCTCTGATCGTATCAACCTACCTTTAAGAAAATGTCAATGAAGTGTTGAAATTTGATTTTTAATCAAAAAAATTTATTAATTACATTAGAATAGTTTTTAATTGAAAACTTTCATTTCAATAAATTGAAGAACTATTATTATATACAGTATTTATATATGTATTTAAATAATTTAAATACAGATTTATAAATAATCAAATCTGTAGATGGCACTTCAAACCTCACAGATTAAACTCCGATAAAAGCGTACGTTTCAGATCGTACTATCGTTCATCCTAATACAAGTGACAGGTGGTAGGCGTTTTCTCTTATCTGTTAAAATTGCTTAAATAATTTAAATTAATGTAAATACCATAATTTCAAACAGTCAGTTATTTTGAAAGTCAGTTTATAATTAAAACATTAAAACTTCAGAACCTTTTTAAAATATACTAAATTTTTAGTGGAAATAAATATTTTAAACGATTAAAACTACTAAAAATATAAATAAAACTAAAATTCTGAGCACTATTGGGTTATTTATATGCTAAAGTTTCAAAGCAACAATTTAGTTCAGTTACATAAAAATCAGATAAGAATATGCATGTTTGTGAAGGTATCCACCCCCTTTTGAAATGTTAGTACATACGTGCTGTTTTGTAATTGAATATATAAAAATTGTCGTAAAAGTGCCCAAAATAGCTTTTATCTGTTTTAATTTTCTTTCCAAATTAGAGTTATATTTAGATTCACTTTGTGAAATTATTCAAAATTATAAATGTGAAACTGCAGAAATTCCTCCTATATAGCATGCTTAAAGTTCTGAATTTGTATCGAGGAATGAATTAATGTTTTGAAATTGCTATGAAAACTTGTTTCATTTTATAACTGATAAAAGTTTAATATGAAAATGCTTATCTAATAAATCTTTATTTTTACAGATTATCTTTTCAAGTCACTCTTCTCAAGTTTGATTTTATGACTGCTGCTACTAATTACTACAGCTTTATAACAAGTCTGTATTTATATTTTTCTTTAAACAACTTTTTAAAGAATAAAATATTTCTATTTTTTATCTTGAATTCAGCATGTAATTTTAAAAATATATTGTCTGTTATATTGCTAATTTGTATATACAACTATTCTCTTGTATAACATAACTGATTTGTAGTGTGACATCAAAAGCTGAATCATTATTAATCATAAATATTAGCAACATTATTAATTGTGACTGTTCCTAAAACTTATATTTAATTCATTCTTTACTTCTAATATTCAGTTGCAGGAAAGAGGAAATGCAGCTGAGGAAAACCTTATGAATAGTTCAAAAACATTTCTATAATAAATTTTTCTTCTAATCCGTGCTGTTTTTGTTTTCATATACTAAAAACATCAAAATTTATTACAGAAATACAATAAAAAAGTAAATAAATCTCTAATGCATACTTTTATAAATATTTATCTAAAAACAAACATTCAGTATGAAAATGAAGTATAATAACATATATTTCATTTTCAAGAATAAAAGTAAGATTAAAATAGTATATTGTTTTGTACATATAAGTTCAATTTTTTTTTCTCTGTACATCATTGGCTGATAGTTGTGTGGCAAAGCAGTTGCTTATCACTTACAGTATTTGAATTCCATATCTTCCAGATTTTTCAGAATCCATTGAACCCACCTTCAACCTTTCAGTTGATTGCATTGAGTTTTGGTCTATCCATGATTGACTTTGAAATGGCTGCCATTTTTGTGTAATTTGACAACAACCAGCCATTATATGCATCATCTGTTTTCTTTCATATGTAACAAACAAAAAATAAAACAATGCACAAAATTATAAAATAAGGAGCAGTATATGAATTCATATAGTTAAGCAATAATTGCAGAATGATGAAACTGGCATTTTTGTTTCCTATTTTGGAATGATAAATTCTATATTGTACATCATCATAAATATCAGTTAGATGTGAATTTTAAAATTTTTGAGCATTTTTTAAAGTAATAATAATAGATTGGGCCATTGTAAGTTTGATCACTATATTATAAATTTGGAAAGTATGTAATAAAAATTTTTAAATTATTTATCTTGAATAATTAATGCTGTAATTTTACTGAAAATTCAGTGTAATCAAATCTAATTATTTCACTTATTTAGGCTCAAAAATAATTATGAAATCCCTTATTTATTTTAAAGCAAAAAAAGTCTGTTAAATAGTTTGTAGTTTGAAGAAATTTGAATATAATTTATATATTTGAAGTAAACTGAAGGATTCCAAAGTATAACTTTTGTATTTTGTTCTCTTGCATTGAGAAAATATATATAGAATATTAGATTAAATATATCTAATATTCTATATATATTTTCTCAATGAATTCAAGAGAACAAAATACAAAAAGTAGATTTTGGAATCCTTCAGTTTACTTAATATATAAATTATATTCAAATTTCTTCAAACTACAAACTATTTAACAGACTTTTTTTTCATGTACATTCTGCTCAAATCACATAAGTGCAAATATATTGATATATATCAAATTTATTGAATCTAATTAATCTGTTGTGTTCCAAGAGTTAAAAAATGATTGTATGAATAAGCTGGCCAATTAATTAATGTGCAAAAACTTAAAATTGTCATTATCTTGCTTAATTTTCATCAAAGTCTTCTTGAAATTTTTACAATTTATTATGTTTATTTTCTTTCTAACAGTGTAAGAAGTTTTTTCAATTTTATATTTTTCAGAAGTTTTTATTCTGTATAGGAGATTGCCAAAAGCACAATTTTTTTATGTGAATATTTAACCATCCAATGAAATAATTTCAATATTTGGATATTGGCTGGTCTTCTGAATAAAGCATGCCATAAATGGAGAAAATTGGACCATATTTTCAAAAATCAATGAAAAAAACAAAAATGCAAATTTTGATTAATAAATATTAACATATGTTGTGTAATTACTTCAAAATTTATTGAAATATTATCGTTTTTATTAATAATTTATATTTATTGATATGTTTTAACTTTATTTCAATAATTTTTTATGTAATGTAAGCAAATCAAAAGCAAAAATTGTCTCCTCTCATACGTAAACAGTTATAATTCTTTACTTTCTTCTAATTGGGCTCCTTGAAGGTGTAGTAGATTTTGCAGAAAAGAGTTGCAGCAATAAAAATATCATGTCTCTCTTAATGATGGCTCTTTATTTACATTAATATTTTTCCATTTTTTGATAAAAATACAGTGAAAATGAAGTAAAATATCAACATCTGATAAAAAAAATATTTCCTATTTAATGGAAATAAGCAAAATTTTCAATCTATAAAATGCTTAAAAATTTTAATATTTTATTGTTCATACTACAAAAAAGTTTGATAATTAACTTTATTTCAATATATAATTCAAATAACATGAACACAGCAATGTAGAAGAAAAAAAACTGATTTTTCTGAAAAATATTCAATAATATAAATTTTTATAAAATCTTTTAAAATAAAATATACTTCGACCAGAAAACATTTAGCAACTATGGTCAGAAACTCATTATGCTGCTTTTTCAAAAACCGTACAACTGCAATAAACTGATTAGATTCATCAAATTGCAGTTGTAAAATTCTATTATTTGTTCCTGCTACAAGCAGCATAAGCTGTCAAGAGCCACAGGTAGTAATTGACTTTGATGGCATGTACTGTAAATAGCATGCAAAGGATTAATCAATGATGTGATGCAAAATAAAGTATATCGCTACAGTATGTATTGAGGATTTTCTGTAACTGCTTTTAAAATTATAGAAAATATTCTTATTTCTTATTTTGGTCCTGGAAAGAATTTTTAAAAACAAATTTACCATTTAGATATCACAGTGAGCAGTGATGCATATATCTGGGGAATATCAGATGGAAATTTTAACCCATTCACTGCCATTGATTGTGTATAGATGTCAAGGATGTGGAACAAAAAATGATAAAAAAACAGTT
Organism: Olivierus martensii; assembly: GCA_000484575.1. NCBI lineage: Eukaryota > Metazoa > Arthropoda > Arachnida > Scorpiones > Buthidae > Olivierus > Olivierus martensii. The sequence continues at coordinate 9,212 of AYEL01067328.1, forward strand.
AAAAAAAATTCAATCCTGATTTTATTGATGCAGTTTTGAAATTTTTTTTTTTTTTTTTTTGATGTATTCATTGAAAATATGTTCTTTTGTTGGTGATTCCTAAATTTTTCAGTTGAAATATTTTTTAAGTTAGGTATAAACATTGTTTATATTTGAACAAACATCAAAATTTGGATGTTTTTATTCCATCTTGTCAATTTTATAGTCTATTCTGATTATGCAATTTGATAAATGATATTTTTGAAATTTTTACAAAAAATTGAATTTTTCATAAAATGAGCTATAAAATTCTAAAAATTAAAAATTATTATATATAATAAGAAAATATTCATTAATTCTGTTAAAATAAATTAAAATACATCTTGATTGTTCAATTTTTATTTCAATGTCACCAAAATTTAGGGGAAAATCATGAAAAATGAAATGTAAACACCCCAGGACATTTTAAGGGGCTTAGCACTTTTATTGCTTTACAGCAGCCACCTGGGAAATTCCAGTCAAGCCTACTTTGTGCATGGGTGTGAGGTATTGGGTGCAGAAGCTTCTGCAGTCCAAATAGAGGTATAGAAAATGTATTATAACTGCTTATGTACAAGATGAGATCATTTTCTTATATATTAGGATTTTCTGATATTAAAAAAAGTATTTTTAAAACTACTAATAAATGCATAAACAAGTTAATAAATATGAAATATTAATAAAAATGACAATATTTCAATGAATTCATGTAATTTTTTTTAATTACGTGAATTCAGACATAACTTCATTCGAAGAGGTTACATAACTTGTTGAAATTGTTTTCTTATAAATAATTTCTGGAAATTTTGAGTGAATTTTTTCGTTCATGGCTCATTTTGTTCAGAGGATTTGTTGCTATCTAAAAATATCAACAATTTCGTTGGATGACTAAAATTTCATATAAAAAAAAAATTGTGCTTTTGTCGATTTCATATACATAATGAAAAGTTACAAAAAAAAAAAATGCTTATATTATTAGAAAGAGAACAAAAAATGCAATAAATACTGAAAATTACAGAAATTATTCAGAACTTCATCATAATTTGGATTATTTTTTAACTAAATAATAATGATTTTATGCAATAAATTCCATATAACTTTGTATTTAATATTTGATGTTTTTTATGAATCATTCTCTCACTAAAGTGTACCAAAAATTTTCCTGTATCATATTTTTCTGAATCTAAGCCATATCTTAAACTTTTGAGGAAATTTTTAAAAAATTATAAATGAAGAAACTATTCCACTTTTAAAGTCTCTCATTGCACAATAATCATATAGGTAGAATGTTGTATGCAGTGCTTCAATCAGTTTTATATGAACATTAAAGTTTAATTAAATTACTAAAGAACAACAAAGAAAGAAATATATCATGAAAAGCCAATATATTAAAACAATTTTTGTTGCCGAAATAATCTTGATATTAATTGAAAAACTGCATTTTGAAATCAAAAATTAGAAATATTGTAAAATATTTTTCTATATTAGATTGTCTTGAATGATAAATAAATATGATGGTGATCAGTTAATAAATTTGAAATTTCATAAAATATTCATGTGAAGCAGATATAATTTGTCATAATTTAAGATCAATAATACCTATATGAAATTTTACAATAATGCTGATTTTTATGCATAATTTTTCAATATCTTCAAATATATGTAGAAACATAAATGTCAATTCCAACATATATATGTTGAAATTTCTTTTACACAGTTTAAATGCTTTCTTCTAGTAGAAAAATTATTCCAGTATAAAAATAGTATTGCATTAGCATATATATAACTTTTATATTATGAAGACGATAAATTGTAATATCAAATTATGGAGCATTTCAAAATGAAAATTGGAGTAATGAATGATCAATTGATTATTATAATTATATAGGGTTGTTTGGAAAGTAATTTTGTTTTTTTTTCATGAAAATGAATGACAATATTTTTATAGTATATAAATATTTTATTTAATAATATATTGACCATTTTGGTCCAACACATTTTGCTATCTTTCTGTTAGTAGCATGATTCCATTCTCATAAAACTTTTGATCTTTGCTTGCAAAAAACTGAACCAAGTGATTTTTGACATCCTCATTTGAACTAAATGCTTTGCCATTTAAGGAATTTTGTAAAGACTGGAACAAGTAATAATCAGAGTGCCAGATCTGGTGAATATGGTAGGTGCGGTAACACACCCATCCAAGCTGCAACAGCTTCTGACAAGTCATCAAACTTGTATGAGGTCATGCATTATCATGATGAAACACTACACCTTTTCTGTTAATCAATTTTGGCCCCTTCTGTTTGATGGAATCATTCAATTTGTCCAATTAGTGGTAGTACACTTCTGAATTAATTGTGGAAATGTCTGGTAGAAGTTAAAAAAAAAAACTGCACAGAATAAAAAAAATTTTTATAAATAAACCTTGAAATATCAGCTATAAAAATTTATAACAAATATGGCTTAGAATGAAATTTGGCGGGTTAAAAATACAACTAATGTCACTCATGGGGGGGGGAAAAAAACAAAATTACTTTTCAAACAACCCAATAATAGAATTGAAACCATTGTGAGATGCATATTTTTATAATTTAATAAAATTATCAATTTTTTTTTTGTGGATAGCTTTCCTTGAGTAATGAACATTTGTACTTAGAAATATAAATTTCAGAAAATTTCAAAAATCCTTCAAGAATTTTAAACTTTGTGATGATAGAATGCTCTAGTAACTAATATAATGCAAATTATACAATTAACATCTAATATTAAGAGATTATTTCAAGATTATGGCAACTACATCAAAAATTCCTTGCTTTATAATCATAATTTTTTATTTAAATTTGTGAAGCAAGAAACTTCCTATTGGTCCAGTCATATTACAAAATACAACATATAAAGTTTAGTATTTTGGAGACCAACTAAAAGTATCTTACAAACAAAACTTATATATGAATTAAGTTCATAACAGGACTTCCATATGTGATTTGTTTTGGAATATTTATATTTAGTATGTTTCATATATAATAATAATTTTAAATTTTCAAATATATATTAACATTTGAATTAACATTGATTGTATATAAATCCTTGTTTTCTTGTTTTATTTTTTAAATTCAGATGGAAACTATACAGCCTAGAAATTCAGATTCAGGTCACAATGGAGATTTACATGATTTGGATACAGACCAGGAATCTCCTACTCTTGATACAGTATCAGGATTTTCTACTTGTTCTTCTCCACTTCCTCCAGAACCTTTTGAACCTAAATTCACAGTAAAATTTACTGGAAATGTCACAAAGGATGGAGATATTGTAAAATATACAATAAAAGCCCAAAGAGTGAGTGATTGATTAAAAATGTTATCTACAAATCTTTTAAAATATTCTATAGATTAGATCTTCAAATCAAGTATCAAGTGATTATTGGTCTAATTATAATTTTAAATATTAGATATAGTTAAAAAAAAAATTACATTTATTATATAGACAATCCCTAACTTATTTAAGTGGATCATTCAGTGAAACTTACATAAATCAAAATATAAGTCAGAGTTTATCCTATACAATATAAAAATAGTATACTTTAATCTGTCAGACATAACATTAAAAATAGTCATATTAAAGAATAAGTACATAAGTTATTGGTATTAAAGGTTTAGATGGGTGTACTCATAGGTATAACCCTGGAAAAATGAAGAATGAAATGAGAAGGGTTAAGGATAGGGAGAATATAGTGTAAAGGTCCTACCAAAGGAAGTGTGGTAGGTCACTAGTAGAAAAGAAAGGGGGGAAAGGGCCAGCTGTTGTAGAACTTCTGATTCAACACAGAGAGAGTGCTACATAGAGCATCTGTTGAGAGAGATTCCAGTTGGTAGCCAGTAAGCAGGGTAAGGAATAGTTTAATTATAGGATGCTCGTAGAGCATTGGTTTCTTGCAGAAACTATTATAGGACTGTAAAAAGTTTTGGGTTTCTGATGAATTTGTCAAGAGGACAAGGCTAGTTGAAGCCGAGGTTTAAGGCACACCATTGAAGCTTCTCTTTCATTTTTGAATTTGGTACAGTCAGAGGAAGTGGGTTACTGTCTGTGGAGCAGCAACATCACAGTTGCAGTTTTTCTCTTGGCAAAGACTGAAGCGAAATAGGTATGATTTGAAGTTCCGTGAAGTTCCGTGAAGTTCCGTGATTTGAAGTTCCTAACAGGTCACGGAACTTCAAATCATACCTATTTGTTGGGAGAGTTTAGGAAGGTGTGAAAGCTGGGTTTTTTAAGAAGTCTTTTATAGTAGGGATGAACTGATATGTCGTTCTCTATGTGTCCTCAGAGTCCCAAGCAGTTGGGAGAGTTTATAGGAAGGTGTGAAAGCTGGGTTTTTTAAGAAGTCTTTTATAGTAGGGATGAACTGATATGTCGTTCTCTATGTGTCCTCAGAGTCCCATTCAGTTTGCCAGGAATTGAGGATGTAGGTTTGGATTGCTTTGATGATTTCAATAGGTGGGAGTTTTTTTGTACACAATTTTTTGCTGAGTGTATGTTGCTCTTTTGGCTAGTATGTCAGTTAGTTCATTGCCAGCAATGTTGTTGTGGCTGCAAATCCAGTAGAAATCAAGTTGGGTGTTCCTGGATTTTGTGTTGTCAAATTTGTTCTTAATCTCATCCACAATATGATATTTACTGTAGTTCTGATTTAAAATGTTAAGAGCTGTTCTGCTGTTGCTGATGATATTGATTTTATTGTGGTTTGTGAATTTGTTATTGATAATGTCAAGTCCCTTGTTTAAAAAATAATATTTAACTATAAGGAAAAATTATTCTCTCAACAATTACACAGATCACTGAGTTAAATATTTTATTTAAACATCAGGTACCACTTAAAAGGAAGTTAAGAAGGTTCTAGAAGTATTTAAATGGCTCATGGAAAGAAAGAAGGTAATTTTTTTCTCAATTATATAACTTATATATTTTTATATTATACATTTTTAACATATATACATTTTCTTTAAGGTTACAGTTATATAGATGGTGTTCCAGTTAAAGTTATTGATAAATGCCGTCCTCCAAGAAAGGTTATGTTACCCATTACGTGTCATATACCTGATCTTAGTCTGTTATTAAATGAAAAGGTTAGTCCTGATTAAACTCTTAAAAATTATATACTTCTAATGCTATGTTTCATATGTAAGTCAAACCTCGATATTATATCATTTGTTGTATATTCTTTCTATCATTTAACATAAAATTATAAACTAACTTTAACCAATAAAATCTAAGTTTTTATAATAAGTATCTTATAAATTGAGCTATAGTAGCTGCTGATATAACTTATTATTAGTATCAAACTTTTAACTTACGAGTTTTCATTTATTAATTATGATTTCTAAATAATATGAAAACTTCTTTCAGTATGACTTTACTCTTGAGAAGAAAGTTGTGGAGTGGACAGAAAGTTACCTACAAGAAGAGAAAGATCTTGAAACAGCAAAAATTGAAAAGATGGCTTCTGAAATAGAAGAATTCACAAAATCTGATATTTTAAGTGATTTGAAATCTCAGAGTAATGAAGAATCTGTTATACAGAATGCTAATTGTGAGAAAGAAACAGACAATAATGCAATGCCATTAAATGCAAACTTTATACCAAAGTGGCAGTTGCATTCAATATTAGAACCTCAACAAGTTCCCTGTCAGTCAGTAAGTAATGGATTAGAAAATGCTAGGTTAAGAAATATTAATATTTCAGATTTTGAAAGTGAATCTACTAGTCCCTTTGATTATGTAGAACTTCAAACAATTAATGATTTAGAAGAATTGAATAGTGTTTTCCAAGGCATGAATGTTGTAAAACATAGCACGAATAATAGTTTTGAGCGAAATAATCCAGCAAATACTTCTTTAGATATGGGACCTCATCATTTAGATTGGGATTTTCCAAATAGAATGCTGTCGGGAAATGATAAAACAGGCATAAAACGCACTCTCTCTCAACCAATTTTTGAATCAGGTTCACATCAACAAAATCATTCTGGAAATCAGTTTGTTGGCACATCAGTAACAAATGATTTATTCTTAAGACAAAATACTCTAGATAATTCTTTTAAAGTGTATTCAACTATTCCAGGGAATCCACCATCAGAAGGTAGTGCCCTGACTAATACATTTAACTATAGTGATAAAGATTCTAACTGTTATTCTTATTCTTCATTAAGTGCTTCTGGAATCAGAAACGCTAGAAGTATTTCTGATTTAAGAAAAATTACAGATTCTAATACAGAAGAGGAAAATGTGTCGTGGAGATCAAATACACCCCCAACTATACCTAAATCAGTATCTGTAGATGTGAGTACTTGTTAATTTCTTTCTTTCTTTTATAAGTGTGTTTGTTTTATTAATATAAAAGGTTGGTTCTCTTGTAGAAAAATTTTTGCATTCAATATAATTGATTTTTAATTGATTAAATGAGTGATGCACAGCACAATTTTAAATGAAAAAATTTAATTTATTAAAGAATTATAGTACTTTCCTCTTTAATAAGCCATCTTCAGTAAGTTTACAAAAGATTGTTATATATGGAATATCAATTTAAATATTGGAATGCACAAGCTTATTTTGTTTTAAAATAATTAATAATTAAAATAATAACATAATATTAATATAATAAGAGATTATAAGTATAATAATAAATAATAAAAATTAAAGATTAAATAATAAAAAGTTTTATATATAACTCCATGGCGCCTGTTATATGGAGGATTATCATTAAGGATGAAAAATTTTGTTTCTTTAGCGATTTATAACTATAGCCTCTGTTATCCTGATTTCTGCTATGTTATTAACTGATTTTACAACTTTGGCTCAATCCTAGAAAATGTCTATGTTGTATTCATAGACTTCTCTTTTCTGTTAATCTGGTTACCTGTATATCACTTTTATGTTCCTTAAGCTTGATTGCTAAAGCCCTCATTGCACTGCCTATGTATATTTCCTGTGGTTGAAGGGTGTTGCTTAGGGTTTATACAAAAACCGACTTTTGAAAAAACCGGTTTTCGAATTCCAGAATTTCAAGTGTTTTTTTCAATGTATGTTTCGCAGATAGAAATGGCTGCCATCCTTTGGGCTGAGAGCAGCTTTCTTTTAATGTATCACTTGTTGGCAGAGTAATGCCAAACTGGTGAACCATTGGTTGGATGGGTTCTACAGCTGCAATGTAGATGGTCCTAATTGCCTTTGTACCCAAGCCCCAGAATTTGCTTGAGATGTATTTGAGTTTGTGTAAAACTTTGATTGCTTTGTTGTAAATGAAATTTGTGTGCTCTTTCCAGTTGAGCTTTTGGTCAAGAACCATATCAAGGTAGGTAAACTTTTTTTATGTACTTTATTCTTTCCCCATTGATTTTGACAGAAAGTTGTTTGGTCAAGGGACCATTTTTACCTATGACCATGCAATAACTTTTTGGATATTGATAGGCTGTTTCATCTTTGTGCTCTAGTCCGCAATCTTTTGCATGGCAGTGTTGCAGAATTCTTGGAGAATGTTTGTTGTTGTGGGAGACCAAGAGAATAGTATCAACAACAAAACCCTGGAGTAAACAGTTTTGATTGGGGCCTATGTTTATGTTCAGTAGCCCATTATAAATGATGTTCCACAGGGATGGCCCAGAGCAGGAGCCCTGTGGGCACCCTCTATTGTTGTTGATAAGTACATAAGTTGAATGATAAAGCAGTCTCTTACCATCTTAGATGCCAGATTCAATTTTGTATCCCACATCTTCAGTTTTTTAGGAGAAAGATTTGGACCCAGCTTCTTAACTAAAATTAACCTAATATAACATGTATACAGGAAAAATGATGAAATTAAGAGAAAAATGACGAATAAATAGCATTAACGGCAGTAGTGACTTCAAAATGTATTTATTTCTAAAGTTTTGAAGTCACTACTGCCATTAGTGCTATTTATTCATCATTGACTTAGTGTTATAGGCAGTTTATATATCTTGTTACAAATTAAGAGAAAAATTGCTTTTATCTCTGCATTATAGCTTTATCTTCTACAATCAGTATATTTTTGTTTTTAGTCAGAATCTGTTATGAAAAAGTTTTTTTTTTCTGATCGTCGTATTTGGAGGAAAAATGCACCAGCTATATGCTCCTCCATATTGATAGTCTAGTTGGTGCATTTTTCCTCTGAATACAACAATTGGGGGGAAAAAAACTTTTTGTAACAGAAATATTAGTCAGAATCTTTATGTAAGTATGGATCTATGTATGTTTAGATCTATGTAAATCAGGAATTCCTTATACTATATAATTTAATAATAAATAGGTTTAGTAAGAATGAATAAGAAAACTTCAGTTATAACTAGATAGCAAAAATAGAATTTTCATGAAAAATGAAATTTAACAATATTATGTATTAATGACTAGGGCTGTGCGATGGCATCGATTGTCGATTATTAATCGATGGATTTTCATGCTGATGCATCAAACCATCGACAATTATAACAATCGATGTATTTTATTGGTACCATCGATGGTGTAATTTTTCACTGTAAGAATTTATTAAAAAGTAATTTATTAAATATTTTAATTTTGTAACGGCAGTCATGCTGAATCGTTACACTAGATATCGTCATCTTTACTTTCCAGGTGGTACTGGTCAAAACATGAAATGACACTAGAAATGGCATGTTTACTGATGAGTTAGAAATAGTCGTAACTTTTTTCCATGGAAGTTTGAAAAAGCGCTTTTCTGCTATTATTTAAACTCAAAGAAAGAATATTCAACTGTAAGGTTAGTCTCATCAATAACATACCGAATTCTACAGGATTAGCCAGCCAATAATATTTTTATTGTTTCTTTGTAGTTTGTTTTATGGCATTTCAGCAATCAAAACTTTCACTTAGACCTATGAGAACTAGCAGTACTGCTAGTGCTGCAGATGACATGGACCAAGGTCATCAAGAACACCAATACCGTAATTTTTTCAACCCACACTTTCGTAATCATCAGCCAAAACATTTGAATATGTATTTACTTTTAAGTTCATTGTCAATAGAAGAAATAGATAATCTTGTAAGTATTGCATTTCAATAAAATAAACATTTGATTGATTGGACTTAGGAACATTTTATTTAGTTAGAAATACCATCGTAGAAAAATCAATTTAATTTTCTCTAACCATCGATGAATTTTAAAATAATTGATGCATCGATGATCGGTAGTTTCTTGGCCATTACATGTATGTATGCTTATGACTACATGTATGTATTATACATGTAGTCATAAGCTATTAATCATAATTTGACAGCTTTTGCAATAATTAAGTTAAAACTGATTATGACCGACTATTACAATTATTACAATTAATCCACCAATTATAAAATTATTACAAATATTATAAAATTATTATAATTATAAAATTATTACAATTAATCCACCAATGTTTTGATAATTAAATATGGAAAAGGAAACTTAATTATGATACTGAAAAATAAGATTAAAGTAATGGTAACTAATTAAGTATATATATATTAATTTTTAGCATATTCTAGCTGATAATTCTGATTTGTTTTAATGGGATATTCATTTATAGCCAAACATTTTGTATTTTAATTTATCCTGATATTTTGCTGATTAAAATTTCTAATTTCTAAAATTTCTATTAGGTGCTAGGAAAGGTTTTTTCATATCTTTATTCCACTAGAAACTATATATCAGTGATTCTTAATTTTTTTGAAGTCACAGAACACTTTTGATTATAAAAAATATTTGTGCAACATTATATCACAAAGATCATAAAACAAATAACAAAAATATGCATAAACATGTATTTTATTAAAAATCATATATTACACATTAAATAACTGTAAAAAAACATTAATTAAAAAAACATATATTTTAAGAACTGTAAGTATCTCTTTTAGAAAAATGGAACATTTTTAAATCAAATTTAATCTGATGCCTGAGCTACTTTTGTCTTTTGCAGATTTGAGCAATGTCAGATCTAACATGTGATAATGCTACTCTCATTTCATCAATATTCCTGCTTTCACATTTTTTTAGTTTTTATGTTCATTAATGTTGAAAAGCCTCTCTCTCACAAATACAGTATAATGTTGAAAATTATAGCAAAATCTTAAGTGCTTTTGTGCTTAATAGTTTATTTGAAAATGCAAGTTTGAATCTTATCTACATTATAAAATGCGTACTGTGCAGTATGCATTTTATAATATAGACAAGATTCATAATTTCGCGGAACACTTGTAACACATTCGTGGACATCAGTGTTCTGGGAAACACCAGTTAAGAATTACTGCTATATATGAATATATAAAATACAGATCTAAGTTTCAAAGAACTGGAAAATTGTGATCAGTATTAATTATGAAAAAAATTCAAATATTTTTTACTGTTTATATTTGAGTGTGAAAATTTTTAATATTTCAGATTGCAGGTCTAAGAGTTAATTTTCTGAGTTAACAGATTTAAAAGATTTTTTTCAAGTAAAGTATCAACAAAATTGAAAATATGAACATTAATTGCATAAATAAATGATAAACATTCATAAATATGGCATTTCAATCCATATACTTAATGTAACTATACAATGCAGTACTACCAGATATCTTGGTCTGTTTATGAAATGAGAAAAATCAAGATATCAGACCAGGAAGTAAAAGTAGACATTCTGATTTCTATTGTTTTATTAGAACCTTATGTGACCTTTCATTTTTGGATTGTGTCTGCAAAGTTGCTAATTCTAACAATTACTACTAATAATAAATACAACCTAATGGTTTAATGACCCTGCAAATCTAGAGTCCGGCCTGAGCTCAGGTCTTTTACTGTTTCCTACAATAAATATATTAAAATCAAAAACAATTTATCAATAATTCATGTCTAAATGACAAAAAACTGGAACCAGAAAACTTACAGCTAGAAGTAACAAATAAGTGTTAAAATTCAATAGTGAACAATGATGATAGAAACTTACATTAATAAATTGAATAAGATTCTCAAACAAGATTGAAATAATAAAATATAAATTTATTTCACCTAGAACACTTACAAAAGTGTAAACAAAGTTTTATTTAAGCAATAATAAAGCACAGTTCAAATTATCAACAAGACTTATTTAATCAAATTTCAAATATCCAAAATTCAAATATTCACACTAAATATAACTTTAAATCTTACTTAATTTCTAATAACTCCACCACTGATATAAACTTCAAGCAACTGTAGATCTTTACAAGAATTCAGTTGTCCCTTTCTAGTTTCACTTTGATATGAATGCCTCTCTGTATTGTTGGATACATATGGTTTTATACTAAGTGATATACAGTCCCGAGATGAGCTGATTTACATAATGTCGTGTAACAATATCAAATTTATTAGTTTACAGAGTAATCAATTCATGTCATCCTCACTATAAATTAATTATGCACTGAACAAAACATCAATAAGAAATCATTCTTATATTTTCACATCGAATCAGGGATAAACTTATTTAGATTAGATGACGTCACTAGCCAAAAGAGTTTGTTTGAAAGATGGATTCCCATTCCGTAACACATGATTGCTAACTACTGAGACAGAGAACATGAAAAGTAAGCTAACTCTTAAACTAAAATATAATATGTTAAATAATAATGAAAATAACGATAAATAATAAAAGAGCATAAATATTATTATGCTTTTTTATTATTTAACTAATAACTGGATAGGTCAGAGTTAACTTCTTCACATGTCTAAGACAGTAGTTCATGTGTATAAAAAAACTGTTGTGTATGAAAAATTTAACATTTGTACAGGACTGCCAAGAGGAGGTGACATTCGAGACTTTTGTCACGGGCCCGGCATCGTAGAGGACACGACCATCAGGCTTCGATGTGTCATATAATATATTCAATAGTTTGCAGGCCACTGCCAGAGCACACTGTTTACTACCCAAAGCAGTTGTGCCAAAATAAATTATTTTATATATAACACTCTTTGATAAATACAAAATTACTTATCAAACAGTTCAAAAGCTCAATTTTAGGATGGACGATTGTGGTAGGAGTGTGTTGTAACTGATGTATCCAGGTTTAGTTCCCGGGTTTCATACTTTCAAATTTTTCAGAACGGATCTGAAATCTATCTATTGAATCATATCTTTCACTTGATGGCTAATCTCACCAAGATATAGGTAAACCATGGTAAGCACTGGAATAATTTATCGCTTAGTACCAACTTAGTGGAAAGCTGTATTGCGCCACACAAAAAAAAATATAGGTTAGTTACGTTACTGAATCTCATGAAAGATTTTTATGAATTAAAGTGATACACTTTTTTTTTTAAGTAGGGCCCGAACCACAGACTTGTCACAGGCCCGAAAGTTTCTCTTGGCGGCCCTGCGTTTGTATGACAAATAATTTCTTATTTTTCTTTGTCCTAACCACAGACTTGTCACAAACCCGAAAGTTTCTCTTGGCGGCCCTGCGTTTGTATGACAAATAATTTCTTATTTTTCTTTTCCATATAATTTGATTGACTTTTAAAGACTTATTTCTTTAGATAAATCATATTCTTAATTATATGGTCAAACTTCATTGTTGAGAACAGAACTCCTATTTTTAATATTACATCTATGGAAAATAAATTCCCATTTTGAGTTCTCTCACTTTGGGTGTACTCCAAGAAAGAATTAACTCATAAAATTAGAACTAATGTGTGTTTTTTTTTTTTTTTTTTTTTTTTTTTTTTTTTTTTTTTTTTTTTTTTTTTTTTTTTTTTTTTTTTTTTTTTTTTTTTTTTTTTTTTTTTTTTTTTTCTGTTTCTAGTTATAAATGATTATATTAAATAGAATTGAAAATTTTTTTATTGCTTTTCTTAGAATAAAAATTTAAGAAATTTATAATTGTAAATAATTATAAATTTTTTACTATATTTCAGGTGATTGGTGATGGAACTGAATATATAATTCAGCGACGTTATGAAGACTTTGAATGGCTGGAACATTGTTTAATTACTTCAAATCCAATTCATGGAATTATTGTAATTACAATAATTAAATATTTATATAATTTAATATTTAACCATTAATCTTATATAGAATTAAATAAAATTAGGATATATTTTTAGATAATCAATTAAAAATCTGTTTTTTAAGCAATATAACAATGTTTTCATATTTATAAAATAACACTCAGAATTTATTTCAGTATTTCTTATAATTAATTAATTTCATTTTTTTGTGTTTTCATTATGCATAGTTGATTTTAAATTGGTGAATGAAGTTATCTATTATATCTAATTATAGAAGTGATATGTATATTCAATTTCGTTGGAATGACACCATTCCATAACCGTTTTGTTAACTATAGATTTTTATCACTACTTTTCTCTGTGCTGTGATGGTAATCGGAAATAAACACAGTTAATTTTTAAACATTAATTTATTATTCACAAAATTAAAACATAAATTCTATGATGGTAATCGGGAATAAACACAGTTAATTTTTAAACATTAATTTATTATTCACAAAATTAAAACATAAATTCATAATATTTTTAAAACTGTACTAAAACTATTTATATAACAATTCATCATTTATAAAAAATTCACCATCCACAATATGCATTTTGGCCTAATCTGGCCCTCTTCAGTTACATTGATGTGTGAATTTCATAAAAGAATTTTCTTTACTAATTCCTCATTAAATAAATTCAAACAATTCTTCATTAATAAATTTTCAATTAATTCTTTAAATACCAATGTTGGAATTGCCATTCCTTTAATCATCAGTGTGAGTTGTATTTATTTTTTCTTTACATTATGTACAATTTGTTCCTAATTTACATTATGCTTAAAACTTCCTTTGTTTTTTACAAAGGAAGTTTTAAGCATATTTTCTAGTAATTTCAGATAAATTAATGAAAACAATATATTTGAAAAATAAATATTCATATTAAATAAATGAAATTTAAGAATCTATTCCAGTATATTCAGTGTTGGAAAATTTTTTTTTAAATATTGTTGGATTTTATTAAAAAATGCTTTATAAGAAATTAGTCATAATAAAAATAAATACAACTCACACTGATGATTGTAAAGGAATGGCAATTCCAACATTGGTATTTAAAGAATTAATTGAAAATTTATTAATGAAGAATTGCTTGAATTTATTTAATGAGGAATTAGTAAAGAAAATTCTTTTATGAAATTCATACATCAATGTAACTGAAGAGGGCCAGATTAGGCCAAAATGCATATTGCAGATGGTGAATTTTTTATAAATGATGAATTGTTATATAAATAGTTTTAGTACAGTTTTAAAAGTATTATAAATTTATGTTTTAATTTTGTGAATAATAAATTAATGTTTAAAAATTAAGTGTGTTTATTCCCGATTACCATCATAGCACTAGAAAAGTAGTGATAAAAATCTGTAGTTAAAAAAACGGATATGGAATGATGTTATTCCAATGAAATTGAAGTTATCTAAGTTCAATAAAATTTTTTGGTTTATTTTTGATTCCATTTAAAAGTTGAATATTAATATGATTTTAATAATATGAGGAAAATTGAAATTGAAAAATATGAATAAAAGTTTTAAACAAGATTAAAAAATTAATTGACAAAGTTAAAAAATTTATAAAATGAATACAGATACACATTGAATTACACAATACAGTCAAACCTGTTTTTATGTGGTCCGTTTTTGTGCGTTGTTTTTTTTGTGTGATGTTTTATGTGCAATTTTTTTTTGTGCGATATATAAAAAAACTTCCATCAAATGCATATGACAAATAAAAATTAATTAAAAAATGTAATTAAAAAAACAACACACAAAAACGGACCACATAAAAACAGGTTCAACTGTACTTAATTTTTGAAAATTTTGTGCAAGTTTAATATATAGGTTTCCCTCATTTTATGATCTGTTCTTTTATGAACTCTCATATTAAAGAATTGTCTAATTGATTTATCCAGCTTATGATAAGTTTTGCTTCTTTGAAATTACAGTCAAACCTCCATATGTCGAAATTGAAGATATCTTAGAAAAATTTTGATATATAGAAACTTGAATTTTTTCTAATGTAATATAGTAGTTAAGTGATATTTTGTCCGTATCGTTTTTTTCGCAGTCCCCTGATGACTGCGATGATGACTCATGGTTTGTAAAACTCCAATTTAAATGATTTGAAAAAGTTTTGGGAAAAAATTTCAAATGCCCTTATTTCTTTTTTGGAAGATTTAGGAACTTCTATTTCATCTGCCTCGTTGTCTTTATCTTGATTTACGCTATCTTTTATTGAACTTAAAATGTCATCATCTGTCGGATATTCTGCTACGATAATCTTCCTCAGCTGCCAACTGCATTGAAAACGTTTCTGATTAAAGTTTTTGACTGCTAAAGGGCTTTGCATTTTTTTTGTTTTGTGCAGTTTTGTTGAACTTATTATAGTATCAATAGTATGCATTTATATAAAATAAATGTATGTGAAATATATAATAAATAATTTTTGAAATCATTAAGAGTATCCTAATAAACTGATTGTGGTTCTTTAGTATTTGAGATTCACATTTGTGGTTCATAGTGACATGAAATTTGGCCACACTGGAATATGTCATTTATAGAAATAGATTCAATTATGCAATTTTAATATGGCTATAACAGAAAAATAAAACATATGAATATGTTAAGGATGAACACCATTTTTACTTATGTAAATCTTACAAATTTTACTCCCATGAATTAGAAAATGAAATTATGAGAAGAAAGTTATAATTTTCTAAATTAATTTTTATTAAAAAATATATATACAATTTTCCACTATTTCTAATCTTTACTAATGCATTATTCAAACATAAGTTAAAACAAATTTCATCTCAACTTAAGAAACAGATAGCCAATCAAAACCAACAATCACCTTAAAATGCAAATGCTATATTCTGAGTCAATACAAAATAATTAAAAATATACCTGTCATAGTTATGCTGTAGGAGATTACTGGAAATGATCATGTAAATAAAGAATGCACATTAGAACTTTTTAATATGTATTTCAATATAGAGTATTTTAGATAATTCCCATATTTATCATTACTTGCAGTCAGTGATGAATTTACCTTTAGGCCGACTAGGCCGCATCCTAGGCCCCAAAACTATCAATTTGTTTTCAACTTTTACAAACTTTTAATAAGAAAAATGGGTTTTTATTAAAGTGCTAGATAGAAAAAATTTTTAATAAGAAAAAATGAGTTTTTATTAAAGTGCTAGATAGAAAGTAGAAAAGTTTCTTATAAGTTATAAGGAACCTTTAAAAATAGATGTAGCTGATTTGAATTTTTGTTATATGTTATAATGAACAAAAATTCAAATCAGCTATGTTTCAAGTGTAGGAAATTTGTTGCAAAAAACAAGTGTAAGACACACATGAAAGTAGAGCAAGACAAAGATGACTGTTCAAAATGAGAACATGATTAATTCAGTAAAAATTTTACTTTTTATCTAGCACTTTAGTGTTCCTATTATTTAACAATATAGCCAAATAAGCCTAGAAAGAAGTCTATCTAGGCTGCAGATACATTATGTATCATACATTGAACCATATATTTAGTTCTTTTGAAATTCATATTGGAAACAGTGTTTTCAAATTTGATTTTGAATTCTGGAACTAAAATTTCGTTCGTGTCTTTATGACATTTTTCAAAACTAGATTTGTCACTGAACAACATTGAATTACTTTACCCTCTATTTTTAATGTAGACACAAAGTATGTCATTTAGTGAGCCATTTCTTTTAAAAAATTTAAAATAAAATGTTTATCTTGTGTCGGCACGTGATTTTATTAAATACGTGTGACAATGTTTTTTGTGCAATGCCTGGACAGGAAATCCGCTTTACCAGTAGGTATTTTTTGAGAAATATTCTGAAAATAATTGGTTTTAAATCACAAAAATTATCCAAAAGGTCTCCATTACTACGACAATATAGAAATCTAAAAAAAGACACAGCAAATTTGAAAATCGGTTAAGACATCCAATTTCGAACATCTAATTTGAAATTTTTGAATGTTTTTCGAACTATTATTTTTAGAGGCCCCAAAGACTTGCTCATTCTAAGGCCCTCAAAAATGCAAATCCGGCTCTGGATGTGTCATCAGCCAAAGTTTTAGATTAGTCCTGTCTCTTCTACAACACAACATTTTCACTAACTTTTGTAAATTCACACTATGGATACACAATAAACACAAAATGCAATCATTGGGAAATATTTTGCTAAAATTAGTTATAAATGCAATTTCACTAGTATTGAGATGTTCAAAATTTATTATAGGAAGAAGTTGGCAAAGCAGATTTGGTGGAAATGACATCTGAAATAAATCAAATTGATTCTAAGGATAACAGCACTAATGAAGATTGTGAAATTAATAATTTTACACTAAAAAAATTTCAGGAAGGCCTAAAGTCAGCCAAACAGTTAGAACCATTTTTCTTGAATGCAGACCTTCTGGCTGAAAAAAACCAAAAATTCAAAAAGGGATCTGCAAAACTGTTTGTCCCCATACCATGAAATTTATGAAAATCTTGTAAGAACAAACAATTACAGATTTTGTAAAAAATGCAGAAGATACACAAACTTTAAATGCAGAGAAAAGTTCAAAAGGTGAAGTTGATATTACTAAAAAGAAAAAAGAGCAGCAAGAACAGAAATGATTGCCAGTTGAATCTTGTGTTCTAAATGGTTGCCTTCTTTGAATCTCGGGTTCTTGTTTTAACTGAACAGTGATAAGGAAGATATAATTATTAAATGAATGTTACATAGGCTGCATACTTTTCTTTTTGTTTTATGCATATTTTTATTTATTTTTTGGTGGTTTTACATATATATTTTTTCTTTCTTTAATGTTTTGTATTATTAATATTCTTAATAATACGAAACATTAATTCCATATTAATAGAAGAATTTAAGAAAGTTATTTGTTTTTAATTGGTTTTGGAACATAACACTCTTTTTTTTATTAGCTCTAAATCTCAGATAACATAGTTTCACACAACACAGCATTTTTTAGGAATCTATCTACCATGTTATACAAAGGTTACCTGTACTTATGCAGAGATCTACTGTATTAATAATAACAATTTTCTGTCATGTTATATAAATTTGTAAGTTGTCATGGAATCATAATAATCATTATTTATATTTTAATTCAATCAACAGTTATCAAACATTTTATCAACAAGACTCATTTGGAACAGTTTTTAATTTTGTTATAATTGATTGAGAAAGGTAAACATTTTAAAATACTTCATCTTTACACAATTCATACTACAGCCCAAGTGGCTCATATAACACTGATTCCATAATGGGAAGCATATCTTTCATGTTATATACAGACCAACTGTACTGTGCTATCTTTATTTTTGGCATGGACTTCTTTCTATTTATTTGTATGATGAATCCAGTTCTGGTATTGGAAGAAATCTTTTCAGTAGCATTTACAAAAGAATATTACATAATATGCAAACATTCTTAATAAAAAAGAATTGTTAGAAGACAGTTCCCTTGTTCAAATTTCTAAGGTCATAAAATGTGCAAGTGCACTTGCAAGTGTTTTGGAGTTGACTTAAAAAGAATTTATAGGAAATGAAAAAGTGAAGATAAACCAAAGTTTAAATCTTCTAAAAAGAATAGAGAAAGAAAATCATAAAAAATGCACTTTCGATGATTTTGATGTAGACTAATGGTTCCCAATGTGGGGCACATGCCCAAGGGGAAATTCAAGAATGAGTTATTAACAGTGAATTTTTTTTGCATTTTTTATGGTTCTAGGTCCTCATATACAATATATAAATATATATTATGACATACACATTTTAAAATCAGAATTTCCATGGTCAGAATCCCCAGTACTTCAACTGTCCTTTCCTTCTTTTTATTTTTCTCTTTCGTGGATGCCATGTTCTTTAGAAGCTTGTTTAGATCAAGTTAATGGCCTTTTAGGCTCTCTCCACATGAAATAGGCTTTCTCCATTCAGAAAGTGGACATGTAGGTGTCCACTTTTTGAATAATAAAAATTCTACATTATGGGGGCATCAGAATTTTAGAGATGGTTAGGTGGGGCATGGCCAAAACAATTTGGAACCACTGATGTAGACATTAGAATTATCCATAAATTTTATAGTCAAGAAAAAAGTGTCAATTGTTCCTAAATTGATTCCTGTGCTGAAAGAAAATTAATTTCAATTCCAATTATTAATTCATATATTACTTTAAGAAAAATACTTCATGAAATGAAGTATTTTTCTTAAAGTAATATATGAATTAATAACTGAATTATAATTTTTTAATCAATCATAAATCAGCAATTCTAAGGGGATACATGCAATCCAAATGATCCTAACCAGCCAAACTTCCCCTAGCAGTTTATTTTTGAATTAACTGCCAAATTAATAATTATTATTTAAATATACGCTACAGTGCCACCATCTGTTGGATTAATAATTATTAATTTAAATTTAGGCTAAGGTGGCACCATCTATTATTTAATAATTGAACTTTAATTTTTACTAATTTCCCGAAATAAAAAATTTGCATTGGCCTGAAATTGAACTAGGGACTTCAGGTTACCGTCTAGACACCTTACCAGCTAGACTACCAAGGCACCGGCAGATTTTCAATTTCGGGATGTATATAATTTTAGAGAATATCGGACTTACGCCGACACCACCGCTCCCGGACGGGCTATACCTAGCCACGTATTATCGGAATTATTCAGATGATGGCACCGTAGCATAAATTTAAATATTAACTATTAATTTGGCAGTTAATTCAAAAATAAACTGCTAGGGGAAGTTTAGCTGTTTAGGATCATTTTATAATTTTTTAATTAACTTATCTGAAGGAAAAATTGCTTCAAATGAGATCAAACAAGGACTTTCAGGTTATCCTAATGTGTTAGTGGTTATGGTAAACATGTAGCTTACTTGTGAGAGACTACGCAAAGCATAGCGACTTTGTATTTGTCTTGAGATAAGTTTTGGGGTAACAGTTGAGCTGAGCTGTCCACCCCGATCGCCTCCTGTATGCGACATGGCTGCATCCAGCACCGTCTGAACAATTGCGTCGAAACTGACGGATTGCTTGGAAACAGAAATGCCATTATCTAGCCTGAGATTCGAAATGAGGATTTTTTTCTTTCTTTCTTCCCCCGACGAGCTGGTTTTTCGCTAGGTTCTTTTTCTGGACTCTCAGGGATATCGTGTGTTCTTTCGGACCCCCATAAGCAGTTTTGGTACTTTGGGATTATCCAGTAGACCTCTCAAATTTCCGAAATAAACATTCTAAGACTTTAAGACTGTATAAATTATTAAAAGAGGTTATAGGTTAGTACTTATAGGCCCAAGTAGGCCGGATGGCCTGCCGCTGCTTGCATAGGCCTGGCGGTAGCCAGGCCGAGCAAATGAAACCTTACTGATACAACGAAGAATGTTTATTTTGGAAATTTGAGAGTTCAACGGGATAATCCCAAAGTACCAAAAAACATCGCTGGAGGCTTCCCAGACGCGGCGCATCGGCAAGCGACGCTGGCGCACAGCAGACAAACGCGCCTAGCGCCACCAGAAAATGAGGCAAAGTCGCTCGTCATGCACAGTATGCACTTGCCGACGTAGTCGAGAATTACGCATGCGCCGTGGAAGCAGGCACGTCGACGAGCCAAATACGACTTCCGAAGAGTTTCTAGCAGAACAAATGCATAGCATAGTCCGTATGGAGGTGGCCTACGGAGCGAAAGGGCCCAGCATTGAGTCCCATCAAAGACAGACAGAATTTATCGACCGACAAAAATCGGCTGGTAGTGTGAAGAAAAGAAAGGCGGCGATAGAAGGAAAGAGCATATAAATGAGAAAGGAGGGAAAACCCATAATGAGAGAAAGAAAAAAAACGAGAAAGGAGTGCAAAAATTTTGCTTCCCGACAGATGGCGCCACACGCGTCGCGCTGGATGCAGCCGCGCAACGAGAGGCGATCAGGGTGGACAGCTCAGCTCAACTGTTACCATTTTTGGAATGAATCTTTAGCACAAATCTTTAATTCACTAATCTATAGTTTAATCCAAAAGATAAAATTAAAGGGTTGAAACTGAAGCTTTGCCTTTCCATTGACTGATGATTAAAATACGAAATCAACAATTTCATTGTGTTAAAAGATTCATTCCAAATTTTACCTCAAGACAAACTTTACAAAGTCACTGTGGCATGCCTTATGCTTCGCATAGCCTCTCATAGGTAAACTACATGTTTACTTAATAAAAAATGTATGTTTAATTAAGTTTAGTTTTTATATACTGTATACTGTCAACTAACTGTATTTAATTTCAATGTATCAATCGAAAAAGATGTTAATTTCTTCAAAATAAATGATCTTTAATGGTTGTAAAAAATGCTTTCTATTCTCGAGATGCAAGCATCGAGGAGAAAGATATGTGTGTTAGTTTCTCTGTTTAAAATCATTTATGCCTTTACTCCAGTATTATTCAGCCTCTTGAACTTGATTACTGTGCAATATTGTCAGATATATTAATCATTCTAGATACACATAAGTCAAATGTATAAAGCTACGTCTCGTGGATAGAAAATCTAGGCTTCTTACCTCTTTATCTAGTCAAAAATTTAAACTTCAAAACATCTTAAAATGACATTTCAAACTTCATATTTTTGAATTGATTACAATTCAAAATATATTATAAAAAATAACATAAATAAAATCACTTACATTTACGATGACATATAAAACAACAATGGCCACAAATGTGATATAAATCCCAAATATAAATTACAAAACTTTTAAATACCAAAAATGACAACTTATTGGCAAATTGCTACTAACGATGAAAACGCCCTCTTTAATAATATAAAAATCAAGGAAAAAATATATCTTCCACAGACACCATTTTTATAATATTTGGAAAATAATATAATTTTCTACTATATAAATAAAATTAATCTACAAAAATTGATATAATAATTAAATGTTTAATTTATGCATCAATTTAACTTAAAAAATCACAATTACAGTATATTGAATAAATATTTTATAAGATTGTGATTTGAAAAATGTTTATAATTAAAAATATATTTAAATTAAGATTTAACAGTTGAAAGTAAATTTTTTAAAACTTCTATTGTAATTAAAAAATATAGTAATTATAATATAATCATTGGTATTTCTGATAAAATAGCAATAATTCAACTTTTTTTTTTGTAAACAAATATCATGATCTTTCCAATCTGTTGATTACTAAGTGACAGCTCGAAAACAATAATTTCTGTACATTTTATATTGGATATAGTCTACTGGATTGGCCGCATGGCTTCGGCTTTCCACTCTAGGAGGATTCTGCTCCAATTCTTAGATCCCACTCTTAGAAATATTTATCATGGAATCTGAGCCCAACCCATCAATCCTGACTTCTATAATTCTCCCATTATAGGAGACCTCTTTTGATCAGGCTCTACTGTGATGTAAAAACGCACGCAGCTGGCCGAAAGGCTCAGATAAAGTCCTAGACCTGTTTTTATTAAAATCCTTGACTAATAATTGCATATCTGAGAAAAAAAAGAACTCAAGATGCATATCTACCTCAATCTTAAAGGGTGAGAGAAATCCCGGGCCCCGGTACGAACCAGGATTTAGGCCCATATATATATATATAGTCGAAGCCGGTTATTAGTGAGTCGGATATAAGGAAGAAACGCGTCCGGTCCAGGCGAAAAACCTCAGTTTTGTGTATATTTTTCGTCGGATATAATAGATTCAGATATAATGGAAAATTCGGCTATAAGGGGCATAATTTTTCATTTTTCTGTTCTCTTCCTTGTGATGACCTACTTTTCATCCTGCTTTAAGATGGGTTCACATTACGAGCGAATGGACCGATTCCACCGACTTCGAGCTAGGCAGTTCACATTACACGCCGACTGTCTAATGACGTTTTGTATTAGCCAATCGGCGCTGTTATTATATTTTGATAATGCAACCATTCAATGACCAATATATTTTTCAAAAATAAATTAATTATCATTATTTTTTTAAGTGGCCGCCGCCAGATATAGAATATTCCTCGTGCGATATGGCGGCTTAACCAAATCTAACCTAGCCCGAAGTGTTTCCACGTGGCCAACCGGCCGACTTTAGTCCGAGGAGGTCAATACAAGGTCGCTCCAGTCCTCCACAATCCGGCTGAATCCTTAAATGTGAGCAGTCTGTGGAAGGGATTGTTTCGCCCCGACACACAGTATTATTCCAGAATGGAAAGTTAATAAAAAAAATGTAGTGCCACTCTTACGCATTAAAAATTTTTCTGATATTGCATGTAACAATATTGTATGAGGTGCTTTAAAGAAAAATTTTCGTTCATATATTTCTTACAGTTTGTGTAATATTTGATACTAACAAGGGGAGGTTCAGACATTCGGGTCACCGATTTTTTTGAAATTTTGCACCGTGCTCGGGGCGAATTGTCAGAGGTGAAATGCAGGGGGCAATTTTTCCGGACCCCGTTTTTTCATAGGAATAAATATAATCTTGAATTAAGAGAGATCTTTAGGAACAATTCCTCATATAAAATATGACTGTACTATACTTTAAGATATGTAGATAATCTGGTTTACAAAAAAATTCATTCTATTAGCTAAATTCTCATTTTCTATATTTATTTTAATTAAGTTTATTACAATGATTTGTTTATTATTTTAATTAATATAAAAGTTTTAAGATATTTTTTTATAAAAATGAAATTAAATAATAATATAAATATTGGTGATGATTTGAATGATTATTTTTAATCCTTTTTGATGATCATCATCAATCCATTTATTAAAAGAATCAGGAATATATTAGTAAAAGTTACTAACAGTCTTCTAGTTTAAAACTATATAACTAATGATGGGTTTATGGAAGGCCAAAAACATTACTGTTCTTAATGAAACTTCCCTATGAAGAGCTGTTTTTCTGGTACATTTAAAAGTTTTTGAATATAAAATAAGTATTTTAATTTCTATAAAATGGATATTTAGATAATTTGTTAACACTATTTTGTACAATATATGTTTAACAAAAGCAACTTAAATGGGGATTGTTGTTTTGAAGGGCATAAATAATTTCTGTAAGAAATTGAAATAATTGATATGTTTAATATTATACTAGCTGATTCCTGTTCAAGCATATAAAATATTAGATAATGAAAGCAGGAGTTGAAATCAGCAAAAATTTTAAATGTATTTTTTTGCTATTAAACTAAAATGTGTGTGTTATTCAGATACAATCAGTTTATTATGATTTTTCTTTTTTAGAATAAATCTTCAATACAACAGAACAACTAGTTCACAATTTTAGCCATTTATGTGGACTATGAATTTTAACTTCTAACAAATAGTTCCTTTGTCAGTTTACAGAATTTTAATATAATGATTTTTAGACAATCTTTATTACAGTAGAAACACTAATTCCACATCAAAGTAAATCAAAAAGAAGACTATTTGTCTTCTTTTTGATTTACTTTGATTTTCTTTTTGACTAATTGATCTCAATTTTTCATAATTTCAATCAACTCTGGTTGTGGGCAACTCATCATAAACTTTAGAATAAAGCTATCCCAATGATGTAGCTGAATATTAGGCATTCAAAGCTGGTTCCAATTTCAATTGCATTGTTCTATCCATCTCTAATCTGTCTTATATTGAAATTTTTTATTTTTTTTGCTTATATTCAGAAAAATTATTTGCAGAATTTATAAATCCATTGATTTTCATGTACAGTAGGTCTTTGACTTATGCAGTTTATTCATTCCAAAAAATTCCATCCAAAAAGAAGACTGTTTGTCTTCTTTTTGAGATACTCAAAAAGAAGACAAACAGAATTCCGCTGTTGATTCCGCTGTTGATTCCGACAAACTGATTCCGCTTAATTGGGACGTGTTGGGACTAATCCATTTTGGCCCAATTAAGCGGCTGCCCCAATTAAATGAACTCATAATAAATTCTCAAATAAAATATGTAATACATAGGCAAATAAATAAGTACGTAAAAAATAATAATTAGGTACCTATTTTAATACATTATTAAATCAAAATACAGAAAATATTTGTACTATAAATAATGAAGAAAAAATAATACATACACGATAAATTTTACAATTTCATTTCTTGGCATCTTGGTAAAGATTTAAAAATTTTAAATAAAATTGACACTGTAAATGAATATTGCTAGGTACAGTACAATATATAGTAATCGTAGACTCTTAAGCAAATGCATAAATTGCCAGACGCACGACGATAGATAACTGATTTGCATCATGCTAATGTTACCAAATATTAGTGTAGGTAATGTTGACATATTTTCGAAAAATTCCTAAAATATGTCAAAAATCGCTATATTCCTTTTCTGCTACTGACCCAATTAAGCGAAAAGTTGTCCCAATTAAGTGTTTATATTATGTATTAGTATATTAGTTTAATTTCCCATTCTTTAAGATTTGTCCCAATTCAGCAGAATTGATTGTATTTTCATTAGTCTTCAATAAGCAATAGTAGTGAATCAAAAATTCACTACTATTGCTTATTGAAGATTAATGAAAATATATTATTTTGGTACAATTTGAGATTATATATATATGTTAAAATGCCAGAGAAAAAAACTTGTTCAAATAAAAGATTCAACTTCTCAAAGCATGAATAACTGTGGAATTAGTGTTTCTATTGTAATAAAGATTCAGTCTAAAAATCATTATATTAAAATTCTGTAAACTGACAAAGGAACTACTTGTTAGAAGTTAAAATTCATAGTCCACATAGATGGCTAAAATTGTGAACTAGTTGTTCTATTAGAGGATAGAGTTAACGACCGTGCCCAGATCCTCCTAAAAACTAAAGGTGCAGGCCCCAGAATTAAACCGGATCTCTACGTTGTTAAGCGAATGATTTACTATGAGGCCATCTGATGAGTTAAAGCATGGATGACTGCTCAATGTTAGAAAAAAGAAGCCGATGGGTTGACCGTTCAATGTTAGAAAAACGAAGCCGTTGTCATTGCGGTACTTTCGCGAACATGCATTTAAGAATATAGAAAATTGACTTTGTTTTGGTGGCCAGACGTATCCCACGCATTTTACTAAATATGATGACCAGATCCTAATAGTTTATAAAAACGGCTGTATATCCAAATATGGAGTATTAAACCATACTATTATTATAATTTTTTTATAAATTACACATCTTCAGATAATTTCGAATGAAGTGCTCACAATACTCCAAATTTCGCATTTTCCTAATCGTTTAATGTTTCAAGGAAGAAGGAAAATAGATTTAAAGGGATCGAGGGTGAATTGTAAAAAAAAAAAACATTATTTAAACATGCATTTTATAATAAAGAAAATGTTATGGAAAATAACAAGCACAAATGAGGGAATGAATAAAATTTTATTTTTTACAAAAAAATTTATTTTTTCCCTTTGTTTTATTTTTTGATTATAAAATCAAAAAATAAACAAAGGAATAATTACAGTATTAATAACCATAATATACACTATTAATAATTACATTATTAATAAACAATAACATACGTTAACAATGTTTTCGCTCTTGATATCCAGTCAACTATAATTGCTTACACTGATGATTTCAAAGTCTTGCCTACCTGTGAACAAGCTTTAATTTCCGATTTTGTAAAAATTAAAAAATGGTCCAATGATAATAATTTATTAATAAATGAATTTAAAACAAAATATATGATTTTCTATTTAAAAAAAAAGAGGAGAATTTAATAACTTATCTAATAGTGTCGTGTCTTTTATTCCAACTGACTCACATAAAGATTTAGGAATATTTTTAGATTGTAGACTATCTTATACTCACCATATTGAATATACTATACGTCAGATAGTAAGAAAAACTACGTTCACTCAAAGGTATCCTTCAAGAATTTCAGACAGACATACATTACGAACTTGGTTCTATGCTATATTTATCTCCTACTTGACATATGGTATACAGATTTACGTTTCTGGATTTATTTCTTATCTCAGTCATTTGGAAGATGTGTGGCAAAGTACAATCCGAAAATTTAATTCATACTGTGTAAATGCTCATTCAGAACAAATCAGTAATACTTTGAATCTGCCTACTTTTTCTGAGATAGTAAAAGAATTACCATGTTAAAATGATTACAATTTTTGTCAAGGGTGATCTTCCTCTCAATAATTTATCTTTCAATGTTCTTCAATCTATCTTACGGGAATAGATCCCGTAAGATAGATTTTCTTTCTGTGCCAACTTATAGATTCGAGAAAACATCACGGTCTTTTTGGAATAGAGCATCTAGAGCAGGAGTATTTAATACAGCTTAATTTTCTGAATAAAGGAGTCACCCATATTTACATTGTTTTGTAGGGTGAAGGGAATAAATAAATAACAATAACGCTATCATTAATAAATTAACATTATTTTGAATTTAATAAAGTTAAGCTGTTTTGATATTAATTGTATGAACTTTAAACTTTGATAAGGCTTTCGGTTTCTTTATAATTACTGGATTAGTATATCATAGGATTTTATCAAACCAAATAATATAATATAATGATATAAACCATATAAAATTTCATCACCTTTAAAAAGTTCTATCTCCAGGTGACAGGTATTTTCTACCTTCTATCACCTGGTCATTGCTCATTCTTACATCCATACGCTAAACAATATGTACAGTTCGTTCCAAAAAGGTAATCACCTAAGCGGAAGATGTTCGGTTTCCTTACAATACTTACAAACCAATGAGATTAATCGGTTCGGGAGCTTGATGATGATGATTCATTATCTACAGGGGGCGAAATGTTCCGAGGGCAAAACGTGCTCGGGGCAATTTTTCCGTAAACCGAAAAAACTGAGGAGGATTCAATGTTTTGGAATTAGCATTATTTCAGATTTTTTCATAAAGAGAGACTATTAATATTTTTTAGATAGCACTATATCTAATTTCCATAAAATGCAACAATATGGTATGTCAAAGTACATCACAATAAACTTTAATTTCTGACTATAAAAATATAAATGAGAGACATAGAAATTATAAAAAAACTATATTGAACTTAAACTTCCTCTCATATTATTTCTTTTTAACTTTATTGTTTTTAAATTAATAATAAATGTTTATATAATTTATAAGTTAATATATTATTTGCTATGCATATAAAATTTATGTAATATAATGTATTTAAATACAATACATTCATAAAATAGACTACAAAACTATTGGATTATTAATTTTCAACTGCAGTTTAAAGCTGTTATTTAAAAAGGTATATTGTATTATTATTATAGAACAGCAAATATCTAAAATATTATAGAAAAAATTAGCCATTTTATTTAATTAATTAATAGAAATTAAGTGAACTAATATTTTATATTTAAATATTAAAGAAACTAAACACATCAATGATCATAAAGATTACATTTAAAAAAATTTCTCTCTTATCAACTTTTGTTCATGTTATGAATATTTGTTTGAAAATAAAGATATTTTATATAAGTTTCATTTGAAAATTCTGATAAATATATCTAACTATATGAATTCAAAATATAATTATCATCATAAAGATTCCTTAAAAATAGCCTCTTTCTTGAAATTTTAAGATTATATAGAAGACAACACAAAAACAGAATCTCTCTTAAAAATTAATTTTATTGCCAGTAATAACATTTTCAGTTTAAACTAGAACCTTCTTTAGTTATTTGATAGTTTTTCGTTCAATGTTCTTTCAATCTTAAAGTTGTTGTAACTGAAGATGGTTCAAGTTTGAACCAAAAATGTTATTATTGACAATAAAATTAATTTTTAAAAGAAATTCTACTTTTGTACTGTTTTTCTTCCTCTTGAAATTACTACTATATTGATGGAAAAAGTAAGCAATTTATACAATTGAAAATTCAATCATCATTTTCCATTAAAAAACTGCATTTCAAGTACTGGTATTTATAAAAATGTTCTATAAAATATTTTTTAAATTTTAAAAGGAAAATAAAAACAATAACCTGAGCTTACACTGGTTATTATTTCAATGAGTTACATGAATTTACTATCTACAAAGAATTACTTTAGAACTTTTATATATTGAATATTTATAAAATTATAAAATTGAAGAGAAAATATCATTACAAATTACATAAAACTAATATTTAAAAAACATCTAAATTATCTAAAATAGTTTTTGCTTCAATGTCCTTGATTCTAAAAATGAAATTTCCTAATATATTTAGTAATTTATTAGTTTAAATAAAATTAAGAACATGGCCAACATTATAATACATTATGAAAATATTTGTTCAATTTACAATAAAAATTGAAAGAGATTGCTAAATCAAGTCAGACAATTGAAAGTTAAAAATATACTGCTTTGATAATAAAATATTTAAAATGAATATTTATTGCATTCACTCTTATTGCTACATACTCTTAAATTAAATCATAAATCTCAATTTATTTAAAAAGGTTTCGGTTGTTAAATTTATTTTTCATAAGTATAAAAAACAAATATTTGTTCATCATCAGATAATACAGAGTTGAACACAGTAAAAAGCTCTATTTGCTTAATCAGCAAATACAGCTTTTTACTGTGTTCAAGTTAGTTATAGCAAGAGCTGTTTATACTGTAATACAGAGTTTCTAAACAACTTATATAAAATAAATATATAATCATAAAATATATTTTATCTAAAATGACATTTACTATAATATTTTTAAATATTGGTGAATTACATAAAAGTTGACCATATCATAACTGAGAAAGAAAAATTATTTTTCTGATGAAAAAATGCAATTCCTTCTCTTTCCTTATCTTGAAGACTGCATTAACCACTCTGATAAATCAAAAATTGTCATTTTTTTTTCTCATTCTGTATCTGTAAAGATTTTCTTATCTTAACCTTTTGTCATTATTATATATTTTTAAAACTATATTTCAAAATGAAGTAACATCATATATTTCAAGAATAGAATATTTTGGAAGCTTTTAAAAGATAAAAAAATATTATATAGATAAATCTTCTACCTACAAAGAATTAGTTCAAAACTTAATATATTTAATATTTGTAAACTACAGAATTGAAATGTCAGTACAAATTATATAATTTACAAACTGTATAAAAATAATACTAAAAAAAAATCTAAATTATCTAAAATAGTTTTTACTTCAATGTTTTTGATTCTAAAAATGAAAATTCCCCAATGCATTTAGTAACATTATTGCATTACATTATTATATCTGAATATTTTATTCAAAAAGAAAAAAATAGTCTAGCTCTTTACGAAATAGCAATAAAAGTATATGTTTAAAAAAATTGCATAATAAAACAATATTAGTATAAAAGAAGCACATTATTATCCTTCATAATATTCATATTGTCAGATATTTTTACTTAAGATAGTTTTTTTTTTTTGATTAAAATGCTAAGTAAAAACTTAAGAATTTATTATTAAATAAATAATAATTCTATTTTACTTCATACACAACAAATATAATACTTAAATAAACAAAGCCTCCTCTTTATCATGTTCATGTTTTAGAGTACTGAAGAACATTATAGGCAGAACACTAGCTTTAATCAGTATATATATATATATATTCTATTTCTGTAAATGTTTTATATTTCTATAGATTAATAATAATTTGATCATGCAGTGTATCAAAAGTATAATTTTATCAAGTTAAAATTCCAATAATTGATAAAGTTTCAGAATATTGTTATGGTTTTGATGATTTATCATTTCAGTTTTGGTATATTATTAATCTTACCATAATTTATAGATTTAATGTATTTTTGTTTTACATATGATATTAAACAAATTTAGCATTAGAGATTATTATATTTAAGTTTTAGAGCCCATTATGATTAAAAAGAAACTACATATGTTATAAACCAAAAACATTTTTTGTTTTTGGAAGGAATTAAAATTTTTCTCCCATTATTGAGGTTATATTTTTTTAAAATTTAAAGCATTATTAAATTCCTTTTATCATTATATCAAAGTCTAACTTTGTAAATGTGTCAAATATTATAAAATCATGTTTGATTTGCTTTTATAAGATATTAATATTTTGACTAGCCAGAAAAATCTACAATAATGAATAAATTTATTACTTAAAACAAATTTTAGTTCCTTAATCATACATGTAAGAACAAAATTTTTGTAATAATTTGGTATAATTGTGGTTCTGAAGACACTTGATTTCAAAAAGTAAATTTTTCATTCCAAACACCAACACAAGATTAAAAAAATCCTTTTGAGTTTTTTTTTCCAATAATAAAACCTATTAATTGTAGATTATTAAAATAACTCATTTACTAGAGTTAAAAATTCACTACCACTAGCTTTGGTCATTTTATTACACTGCTCTTTTTAATCTACAATAACTTTTCAGCTCATTAAGCAGGATAAAATTAGCTTCAATAAGTCATTTTTATAACATTAGATTTATTGAGAATAAAGTACTTTTGGCTCACGCGAGCCCTCTTCAGTATTTCAACTTATTCAACAGAACATTAACAAGAACAGTCTGAACTTAATGGCAAAATTCATTTTATTTGAGCATTTTATTTTTTTAATATAATAATTAAAATATTTTACATCCTAAAAATTTTTTTATATATTAGATATTTAATAGAGAAAATCAATGATTATGATAAATATTGTGATTGGCTTATGGAAACATATGTTGTAACTCCTAACTACAGGTAGTCCTCGACTTATGACAGGGTTCCATTCCAACATCTCCGTCGTAAGTCAATTCTGACATAAGTTGAGGACTTTAATTCTTGATTTATTTTCTGTTTTAATATTTTCGTAAATTAGGTTTCTATTTAGCTTAAAACAGTTAAACTTAAAGCTTTTTTTGCCTTTTTTTATGTTGGAATTTTCATCAGTAGTATTATTTCTCTTACTGGACATGACAGAGTTATGACTAGATACAATAATAAGGCTTTGCTTGCTAACTAATGGTGATGCTGTGATGCATATACAAAAACAATATGATATATGTATAAGCATGTGCAAGCATATGCAAGTGGAAAAGTTGAATTAGAGAATTTTTAGTAATAATAATTTTTGGCCATTGTAAGTCGAGAACTACCTGTATACAATACAATTTATTATTTTTGAATCTTGAAATATATAGCTTAAAATTATGTAAATCAAATTTTATTACAAATCTAGAATAAAAATACTATTATTAGCTTGATTATAAAGTTTTTCCAATGAATCTAACAAGAAGATTCAGGATAACAACTTAATCAAATCTTTGAAATAAATATCAGAATAATAATATGGTTTTATCAATCAATCTAATATTAGTTTTATCAATATGTAATAATTGTAATAACAATTTATAAGAAATATAGTAAAATGAATTGGCATAAGTAACCTATAAGTTAAAGAAGAAGAATTCAAGTAACTATTTTTTCATTTAGCATATTAGTTTGTATTGGCCAGATGGCTGCATGATAAAATAGTTGCTTATTATCTTGGAAAATCTAGTCCAATTCTGGGTCCTACACCTCTAGTTTTTTAGGAAAGGAATTTTTATAGAGTTATGATAAAAATAACTGATGATCTATTTATATTGTAGGTATATAATGGAAATATTCCTTATGTAATTTCTGATTTTTTAATATAGACTCTTCCTGTTTTTCTTGAGGGTCTTATATTAAATCATAGTTTTCAATGAAATTGTTTCAAGAACATTCAGCATAGTTTTCAATGAAATTGTTTCAAGAACATTCAACATTTTTTCAAAAAAAAATTTACATCAAATTCTCTATTTGCACATTTCAGAAGAGAGTTGAAAATGACCTACATCTGTCTGTATCTATGTAGTTCATGAGAGATAGAAGAAAAAAAAATTCAACAATTTCTATGATCAATATAACATTACAACAAAAGTCATATTTTATCTTCTCTTAAATTCTGAATCCCCTCTAGTTTTTCAGAACAGGTTCAGGCCTGGCTCATTTAACTCCATCTTTGAATTTTCCAGCTGGTCCCACCCTGTATATTTTCCAGCCTGGAGTGGTATGCTCTAAAAGTGATTGCCATCAAAAATATTACATGTGGTTCAGCACTTAATTCAAACTAAAGAAAAACAACCAGCGTTTGACTTATAAAAATCTTTATTGTAACTTATTTAATTTACTCAATTTATATAATAGTACAAAAATTAAACAAAGTTCTTTTCTATATGCTAATTTATAATAAATATATAATACTTATCATCATATATATTTTTATTATCTTTATGTATATCATGATTTATCCACAGGGTGAAATGTTAGAAACTGTAATTCAAGCATTAGTAAGTTTCCTGCAGGCTCAACCAGCTTTACTTGATCACATTCCAGCTATGGGTCACATCCCTCGTCTTATGAAAGTAATGGGAAATGGTCAAGAAGCCATAGCTAGGTCTTGTATTCTTGTACTTCATCAATTGGTGAACAATGAGGTATTTTTTTAATTGTATGAATTTTTCTTTATTTAAAATGAGAAAAATTTTTATATTGTAAAATATTTTAGGGATGCATAAAATCACTTTCGCAAGTAGAAAGTGTACCACCACTAATTCGAGCTATGCAACTTCGTCAGGATATGGTAGGAATTGCCTGTGAAGCACTTAATCAAATGTTTAAACAAAAAAATGAAGAATTAATACAACAAGTATGCTTCCTAAATTAAATACAATTATTTTTCTTGTATAAATGATGATATATTAAAGGAATTTTTTGATTCAGGCACTAGAAGCGAAACTTGTTCCTTATTTACTACAATTACTTGAAGGAAAATTAGAAGCTGTATCAAATCCAGCTGCTACCAAAGCCCAAATTGTACAAGCTTTAAAATCTTTAAGTGACTCTCTACATTATGGAGAACAGGTTTGTTGTTTAAGTTTTTAGAAAGCATTAAAGTAAGAATATTTTTAAATCTAAATTTTTATATTTTAGATCAAAAACATGTTAGATCAATCTAAAGTGTGGTCAGATTATCGGGAACAAAAGCATGATCTTTTTATTTCTTCAACGAATGCTGCAGGATATCTTACTGGTGAATTTGTAATAATTTACTTTTTGTGATAAATTCATTGCTTTCTATAAAAATGCTGTTTATTTTCAGGGGGTACACCTAATGTTGCTGGTTATTTAACTCAAGACACTACAAGAGTAATGCCATCTTCACCGCCACCTTTAGAGGATGGATGAGCATCACTGTATTATAGTCATTCCGTTCCAAACATGAATCAAATGGGTCACAGATGTCTTTGCACTCCCATGGCAGTGTCCAAGCTTTTGTGACGATCATTGCCATATGTATAAATATTATAAACTCAAATTGATTGTGTTTTGGACAATCAAATCATCTGCAGAAATTTATTACAGATTATTAAGGAACATAAATTCTGCTATAAAATGAAAATGTTTTTCACAAATGTAAATTTGAATACCAGATTTGCAGTTTATTCTTTTGATGCAATAACCACAGATGACTACTATTGTTGCACCAAAGAATGCAGTTTCGGGACAACGTGTTCACTTCATGATTCCAGAACGGGAACAAAAATCTAAAAGATATTAGATTAAAAAAAAATGTTAACGTCCTTATCTGTTATCAAGTGCTGAGTTTATGTTGTAATTTGTATAATACAATATATTAAATAAAAATATTTTGTTGCAAATTTGATTCTCAAAATTTCTCTTTTGAATAAAGAAAAAAAAAATTTTTTTTAATTTAGACATAATTTGTAATAATTCATGTTGGTAATATTTTAAATTTTTTGCCACAGTTTTGCAAAATTTAATGCCTCCTAATTATGATGATGATAATTGATGATCTGTTTATATTGTAGGTATATTATAGAAATCTTTCAAGTGTAATTTCATAATTTTTAATAAATGCCAACCTAACTTAATACAAACTACATAATAAAAATTTTTATATTAAAACTTTTTTTTATTTTGTACTTGTATGGCAAAAACATTTTGAATCTGGTAAATCATCCT
The DNA here is from genome assembly GCA_000484575.1 of Olivierus martensii. Classification (NCBI taxonomy): domain Eukaryota; kingdom Metazoa; phylum Arthropoda; class Arachnida; order Scorpiones; family Buthidae; genus Olivierus; species Olivierus martensii. The sequence continues at coordinate 44,309 of AYEL01067328.1, forward strand.
TTTAATTTAATTGACTAAAGATAGAAAAGCAGAATAAAACATTATTCATATTAAAAGTAGCACATACAAAAATTTATGAAATTCAAATATTGGGTTGTTCGGAAAGTAATTTCGTTTTTTCCGACGGATGGCGTTAGTTGTATTTTTCCCGCCAATTTTATTCTAAGCCATATTATCGTTATAAATTTCGACAATTGACATTTCAAGGCATATTTATAACAATTATTTTTTATTTTGTACATTTTGTTTTTTTTGTGTCCTATCAAAAATGGAAAATAAAATGGAGATTTTCGGCATGTTTTACTTTTTTATTACTGAAAACGTAAGAACGCTGTTCAAGCAAGAAAAAAGTTATGTGAAATGTAGGGAGAAGATGTGTTAACGGAATGCCAGTGCCGAAACTGGTTTGCAAAATTTCATTTTGATAATTTTGATGTTAAAGGTGCACCATGTGCTGGAAGGTTAGTTGAAGCTGATGATGACAAAATAAAAATATTGGTTGAAACAAACCGCTTAATAACAACATCAAAAATTGCTACAAGATTGGATTTTTTGAATTCAACCATTCATGATCAGATGAAACGCTGATATTTGGGTTCCGCATGTTCTCAAAGAAAGATTTGCTCCATCGCATCGATATCTGATTTGCTGTTCAAACGTGAAGAAAATGACTTCTTTCTGAAGCGGATCATAACTGTTGATAAAAAATGCATTCTTTATAACAAAGTTGAACACAAGCGATCATGGAGCAGAAGAAATGAGCCAGATCAAAGCACTCCGAGACCCCATATTCATCAAAAAACCGATGTTCTTTGTTTGGTGGAATTTCAAGGGAATTGTTTTTCTGAGCTTCTTCCAGACAATTTCAGAATTAATTCGGAAGTGTACTACCACCAATTAGAAAAACGGAACGATTCCATCAAACAGAAGCGGCCAGAATTGATTAACAGAAAAGACATAATGTTTCATCATGACAATACCGAACTTCATACAAGTTTGATGGCTTGCCAGAAGCTGTTACAGATTGGATGGGATATGCTACCATATTCACCATATTCGCCATATCTGGTACCTTCCAATTATTACTTAATCCGGTCTTTACAAAATTCTTTACACTGCAAAACACTTAGTTTAAATGAGAATGTCAAAAATCACTTGTTTCAATTTTTTGCAAGAAAAGATCAGAAATTCTATGAGCATGGAATCATGCTACTACCAGAAAGAAGGCAACATGTGTTGGACCAAAATGGTCAATATATAATTAAATAAAATATTTATATACTATAAAAAAATTGTCGTATATTTTCATGGAAAAAAACGAAATTACTTTCCGAACAACCCAATAGTTATTTTTTCTGCCATAAATTTGACAGAGATACCTGCCATATTTTTGCATTAATATTTTATGGAATAGTGCAAGAATTATCTTCTGTCATTAAAATCAGCACTTCTTAATACTCTGGACCTATTCTTATGATATTAAAAAAGAAATATCAGTTAATAGCAATGCAATAACTCATTTTTTTAAATAAGATTTTCATTCCTCATTTAGAAAAAATTCAAATTATGCAAATGAAGTTATATATAAAATGAGCAATAAAATTATAAATAAAAATTTTTTTAAATAAAACTCGATTAGAAAGTAGTATTAAAAATTAGATTACTAAAAAAATGTATGTTACTATCTATTTCTACACCTATTGTTAGCTGACAATGGATTTAGAAATATACACATTTTTTAGTAATGAAATTTTTAGTAATATCAACACTCGCACCCAATCAGACTATAGAACTCTGTGGATCAGACTGGAAAATGATCTATGGGTCAGGCACCTGCAGTACGGATTTAGGCGTATTCTTTATAAGTTGCAATCCAGGTCCCGTTCAAAGGGCCCCTTCGCAGTTAAAAAGATAAAAATAAAAAACAAAAATTTAATATAAATTATACAAAGTTTTTTCGTACCTAGATAGATTAAATCGGTGAAAATAAGTTACGTATACAAAATTTTTTTTCATTATAATTGTATATAAAACTTTGAATATAAAAAATTCATCAAATAAGAAAAGTTCAATATGTGTTGCCCATGATTTTTCCTATTTGAAGGGTAAAAAAAAGTTTTTCGACAAAATAGCGAATGAGTCGCCACAACTAATCCAAACTCCCCCAGTTAACGGTTCTTCCCCTGGGCATCTGGCTTGATTCATAGATTTTTTTTTTTTAATTTTACCATAGATGCCTTTTTGAAAGGTATATAACTTTACAAAAAATTACCTTATTATACGAGTGCATGATAAAACAGTCACTACTTGAATCCAGGCCCCATATCGAATTTTATAGGAGGGATCTAGTATTACTTGGCAGATTGTTTTCATTTTGAAAGAGGAGGGAAAAAAATGTGGAATATAATTGAAGTGAGGTATTACTGTATTTCCATTTGTTAACATTAAAGTAAAAAAATAATAATAATGTGAGTTCAGCAAATTTTACCATAGATGCCTTTTTGAAAGGTATATAACTACAAAATATTACCTTATTATACGAGTGCATGATAAAACAGTCACTACTTGAATCCAGGCCCCATATCGAATTTTATAGGAGGGATCTAGTATTACTTGGCAGATTGTTTTCATTTTGAAAGAGGAGGGAAAAAAATGTGGAATATAATTGAAGTGAGGTATTACTGTATTTCCATTTGTTAACATTAAAGTAAAAAAATAATAATAATGTGAGTTCAGCAATACTCCAATTAAAGTAACAAATTATTAAATAAATGAAAATATTTTACTATCGGTATATAACGTTAGACCATAGATTTGCGTTAGACTTATTTATCTATCGCAGAATAGACTTTTTTGCAGAAAAATTACTGGCTGTCATCATGTAACCATACCATATGTAGATTTTAGTGGTTTTTTTTACAAAAAATGTATTTTTTAATCAGATGACGCCACTTTCCATTCTCTGAGAATACCAATACTAAGTGACGGGATGAAACAGGCCCTTTCCGCAGGCTGTTCATCTTTGCGGAGGGATCAGCCGGATTGTGGAGAACGGGCCGGCCCCGGTACTCATGATAAACGTTTTCAAGGGGCGGGACTTGAGGCTTGAACCCGGGTCCTCCAGAGTGGAAAACCGAAGTGTTTCCATGCAACCAGTTCAGTTTACACTAAAATGTACTATTTTATAAAACTTAACTGCCCTCAACAATGATTTTTCAAAAAGTTTAATCAGTATGATTAGGAAGTAGCGTTAAAAAAATTTTGTAATGATTTTCGAACAAATGCCTCTATACAATGGCGGGGCTTTAAATTTTTGGGCCCCGCAAAATATTATTCGTGACTCTACCATAAAAATTTTTTAATCGATATTTTTATTAGAAAATAAAATTGCAACAATTAAAACACAATTGAAAATTATCAAAAGAAAATATATTTAAAATTCTTCTTCCTGGATTTTAAATTTACAAAATCTCTAATCACATCTTTTATTTCCATATTTTTTGCTACTGCTCATACTGCCACACTGCTCTGAATCAATGAATGTTTCACACTTTTCATGATATATTTAATTTTTATTGTATTACGTTGTTAATATAAGAAAAAGGTAAAGTATAGAAATTTTTGGGCCCTGCAAAATATTATTCGTGACTCTACCATAAAAATTTTTTTTTATCTAGATACAGTCAAACCTCTTTAAGCCGCCCCTCTATAAATCGCCACCCTCGTTATTTGTCTGATGAAAGCCAATTTGGACCTCCCGCATTGCGGGGTCCGGCGCATTGTAGTTCCATCATTGCCTCTATAGCAGAGATAGTAATAAGACTTAGCATTTTTTTGCTACTGCTCATACTGCCACACTGCTCTGAATCAATGAATGTTTCACACTTTTCATGATATATTTAATTTTTATTGTATTACGTTGTTAATATAAGAAAAAGGTAAAGTATAGACAAAGAGGATTTGGACCTCCCGCATTGTAGTTCCATCATTGCCTCTATAGCAGAGATAGTAATAAGACTTAGCATTTTTTTAATTTTAAATATTTCTAAAATATGGAAACATTAAATATTGTGTGGATGTTTTAATCCCATCCTTCGAATATCATCATTCCCCTCTTTCTGAAAATTCGTCCTTCAATTTTTTCTCGGAATTGATGTAGGACCACGGACCTAAGAGAGATTCCATAATACTGATTGTTGTGTCGGGCACTTTAATATAAATTTTAAATATATTGGTATTTTGTGGATCGTCTCCAACAATTACCCAAAAATGAATCCACATCCTTGAATGAATCAAAGAAATTAAACAATTTTATCATTATGAATAATCATCTTGAAAAAGAAAATAATGGCTGATCTATTTCTATTTCATATATTACATTCCGGTAATAAGAATTTTCCAAATAGCGCTCTTTCATTTCTGTTAGGAACAGGGAAAATATAAACATTTTGTGAAATCTTTAATTTATTACACATATACTGTAACAGGTGTGACCAAGCTTCATGTCACTACAAACCATTTGGAAGAATCTCAAATACTTGAGAGCCGCATCAGTTTTTTCGGGTAATCTTAACATGGTTTCAAAAATTGTGTATTATATATTTCACATACATTTATTTTGTATAGATCAGCCATTCTCAACCTGCGGCCTACGAGCCGCATGTGGCCCGCTAAGCTTTTACATGCGCCCGGAACGCGCAGTCATGAATTTAATGAAAGCACGGAATTCTTCCCCATGCAAAAAAAAAATAATAATTCTGATATTAAATTTTTTTTTAATCTGGAAAAATTAGAATTTTCCTAATTTGCTAAGTCCTTACTGATGCACTCATAAAATTTTGTTCCACGTGACACCAACCGGTTGCCGACTGCTGATATAGTCTGTTGCGACCCGCTTAATGTACCAAACAAATGTATGTGGCCCAGGAAAAAAAAAAGGCTGAGAATCGCTGGCTATAGATGCATACTACTTTTTACAATAAATGAACAATCTACAAATATATTTATTTTTAAAATTAATTTAGGTATTTGCTCCATATTAACTATTGACCTTCATGGTATGGAACCACATTGAAGGCACCAAAGAGCCGGAATTTAGCCACCTTGGTACTATAATTTCCATATTATTTTTCATCCCTACTACATCGAAAAGCAATCAGAATTTTAATAATAATATCATAATAAATTAATAGCAATACTAATAAATATTGCACGTCACGTATGGGATATCCCACACTATGATGTCATACTACTTGCAGGTGTTAAATACAAAACATATGAACGAACAAAATCAGACTTTGTTTCCCGAAGTTGTAATAGTAATTGTCTAGAGATGATCCTCAAGAAAAAGATAGTAAAGCCTCGTTAAAGTTAGAATTTTCATTTAACTTTTGTTCTGTTATTTGTCGCCGATTATGTTATGTTTGCTTTATTATTATTTTGTACCAAATAATTATTATTTAGTTATATATAGTTTAATTGTCGATTGTTTCCTCATTTCTCACTTCACTTCTAGACCCCTGACGCGTAGCTTACACATGCTCTCTTCTAGTTTTTCAGCCAAAATCCTGACGTACGCTAAATATATCGTTCACCGTGCTGGAACACAAGGGGCGCTTCCAGTTGGCAAGCAACTTGATGACCTTGCTGAACAAGCGTTTACCTAGCAAACATTATCGCTTAAACAGCTCACGCTGTCTAACTGAACGTCTTCTAAGCATAAAAATGGCTGACCAGAAACAAAAAATCTTATTAGCTTTATTGCGGGATGAAATTATGGATGATTATGTTGAAATATCACTAACAAATGTTGTACAAAGAATAATCGAATTTAATACTTCTTTATCAAATATATACATACATTTTTCATAGATTATTTTAAAAAACATCTTAAATTATTCACTATAAAATTAAAGCTAAATTCTTAAATTTAGCTTTAATTATTCTAAAAATGTGTATTACACCAATTTTTCTCTAGTTTTTAGTTCGCTGCTAAGCAAAGTCAGCGACCCAACGGATCGCTCTCTTTGCTTAGCAGCGAACTTAGCGATTGATGACGTCATTCAAAGTAAGCAAACCATCCAGTTAGGCAGCTCATTCCAACAAGACGGTTTGCTGAGAAGCGATTAGTAAGCTGCTTGCCAACTGGAAGCGCCCGAGGTTGCGACACGTACTGCTTATGGTGTGAGGATCTGATTTTCAAATTTTAGATGGCCAATTCGAGTTTTTCTATCCACTCGGATCCCACAATTTACTCGTTGGAAAGAAGGCGCTGGACGAAATAAGTTCCTTCGTTTGTTAAAAAATAATTCTTTAAATGATTGTTTACAATTGAGCACGAATTTCCTTTGATGGTTCGTGATTTTACCGCCTCATCTTCGAAAATAACCGAATGCGAGCAAATGTTTTCGTTCATATTCTATCATGTTTACACTATACTGAATCTGCTTGTACTCGCCTAATGTAAACGCACCTAATAAATATTCCTGATGAAGAAATTATCGATATCTTAGCAAACAGAAATAAAATATAGATGATTTTTAATACACTATATATGCGAAAAATAATCAAATAAGTAACATTTTATATTATTAATAAATATCCCGAGCTGATAAATCTAAGGTGGATTGAAGATTTTGTTATCTTTTCTTTGAAAAGCGGCATAAAACTTCTGTTTACGTTATCGTTATAAAAAAAAAATTAAATCAGGAATTCTCCAAGTGATTTTTCAATATGAGCGGTGGTAGACTGGCCAGGGTGTCAGCTTGCCCAATGGCAAATGGGTCCCTTTAAAAATTCTTATAAAAATTAAATGATAGCCTTATAGTTGCTGTTGACCGCTTTTTCTCCTGGCATCCAATAGTTTTAACCTAGTCCGCCATTGAATATGAGTATTTGTGGTGTGATCGAGTCATTTTCATTATAATAATATAGTACAATATTATTTATATGATTTGATAACTTTTGGTTATTACATTATAAACAAATATACAAAGTTCCATAACTATGTTATCTTTTCTTTGAAAAGCGGCATAAAACTTCTATTTACGTTATCGTTATAAAAAAAAAACTAAATCAGGAATTCTCCGAGTGATTTTTCAATATGAGCGGTGGCAGACTGGCCAGGGTGTCAGCTTGCCCAATGGCAAATGGGTCCCTTTAAAAATTCTTATAAAAATTAAATGATAGCCTTATAGTTGCTGTTGACCGCTTTTTCTCCTGGCAGCCAATAGTTTTAACCTAGTCCGCCATTGAATATGAGTATTTGTGGTGTGGTTGAGTCATTTTCATTATAATAATATAGTACAATATATATGATTTGATAACTTTTGGTTATTACATTATAAACAAATATACAAAGTTCCATAACTTTCAAACTTTTCAAATGATTTTATATCATCCTTGAAATGGTTTTAGTTAATTTAATCCTCTCTGTCCTTGTTACCTTCACTCTCTGGAAAAAGTTAAAATTTCCAATTTATTTATTTTTTAAACTCAAGGTTGGATGATATCATTTTTGCAATTATCAATTTCAATCCGGATGATTTTGAACAGTTCCAATCTAGGGATTGAGCAACTTGTAATGCTGAATTTCAGGATCCTGATACTGTTTTATAATATTTACTAAAATCACATTTTTTCATTCTATTATAGACAAACTTTGTTTGAATTAAAATGCTTGGTAAATAAGGAAAAAAATGATTTATAAATAACTTTTTGCATTTACTAATTATCTGATAAAAAGATATTTCTCTATGTCACTAGCATTCTATTGGATAACTAATTGGCAGCGGATCATCCATTGCTCATTATGGGCCATCCACACTCGTGGTGATATAATGGTTCTCTAACAAATGTATTCCCATCATACAGTATATCAACCTATAATATAGACCACTCCTGTTAGGGTTCATTATGGGCCATCCACACTCGTGGTGATATAATGGTAATGTTTTTGGTCTTCTATGGCTTTATAATCATATTTAACAAATGTATTCCCATCATACAGTATATCAACCTATAATATAGACCACTCCTGTTAGGATGACGTACATTACAAATAAAAATTCTTTTGAAATAATAACCTGCTTAGTTATTAATTAGCTGATAAATTATTGTTTTTCTGCTTAAAGTGCTTCTTTTATTTCTTGAATAAACATTTGTGTAAACTATACTCTTCTATATTGCAAATATTTATTCCCAGCACAATTAAAAAATGAAAAATTTTCTCAAATAAATATCTCAATTTAATAAGATCAGGTCTGATTAGTTAGTAATACTATATATTATTTTTTCCACAATCTGTGTTAAAAAATCATCTTTTTGCTCAAATATAAAATTTATACTAGAAGAACTTAAAATTAACAAACTACAAAATACCTTTATTCAATACAGTATAAACATAATTCAGATAGAGTATATACATTAAAATTTCTGAAATTAATAAATCAATATATTTCTCTTCTTGGCTTTTCTGTTTCAGGATCAAGCTGTTGTAGTTCTCTTAATCCCTACAAATAAATTGAACATGTGTATTTATCATCTATTGAATAAACAATATTATAGATATAGTAAGAAAAGAGAATACAGATAATCCAGGATTTCAAACTGAGAAGTAACAAGTCTTTTGTCAAATATGAAATATCAACAAAATCAAAATAGGAACATTAAGTGCAATAAATAAATGATAAACATTCATAAATACAGCGTTTCAAACTATGACAAAAATAAAATCTTTTTTTTTATTTCAAACTACATACATAGCTATATAATACAGTATGAATGGTTTCATAGCAGATGATTCTTTCCATTTTGTAGCAATCTCTATCTGTTATAAAATTGGAAAAATCAAAATAGAAAACTGAGAAGTGATAGTAATGCATTCTCTATCATTTTGTTTTTCCATTTCATATTCTGACTGCCACAATTTCACTAGCTCAGTTATTATATTACAACTGATACTCTATTACAACTGAGTCTCTGTAGTCTGACACTTCCAGTAATCCGACATTCTGTGAACTGTCGTGCTGTCCACATGAAATTTTCATGTCACAACTTGTCAATGTGCGAGAGAGAGAGAGAGATCTTTACATAATGTCATAGATCGGAAAAAGTGAAAAAAAACAAACAAAAACACAAGACACTGACTGTGGTCAAAAAGGCAGAAATAATTAAAAAACTTGACTTGGAAGAAAAGTTTAATGATTTGACTTTGCTTTATGGTATTGGACGAGCTGCCATTTATGACATTATAAAAAAATTGGGATAAAATTGAGGAGTTTGTGAAAGATTTGAACAGCAAGAGCAGTAACATGAAAGTCTTAATGAGGGGTTTGTGAAAGATTTGAACAGTAAGAGCAGTGACAGGAAAGTCTTAATAATGTTTGAGTAATTCCATTTTTTTCATTGAACATCCAATAATTCAACAAACCCCAGAACCACGTGTCGGATTAGGGAGACTCTACTGTATGTAAATAACTTTCATATCCTAAAGCAATAGTCCATCTCTATAAAAGCTCATCTATTAATCTGTCAATAATGAAGAATGAAAATTCTTTTAACATTTATATGATAGAAATTATTTTCTTATTATTATAATTTGCTTAATTTTAAAGGTTAAGTTTTCATTTCTTTAAAATAAAGTAATAATAAACTTGATTTTGTTGACATTTATTTAATTTTGTTATGGTCAAGTTTTCACTGTTGAGACAGAACTCGTTTTTAACATTATGTCTATGGGGAAACTGAATCCTAGTTTATAAGTTCTTACTTTACAAACACACTCTAGGAACAAATTAACTTGTAGAGGGAACTATCTGTATTATATTTGATTTTGAGTATTAAATAGTCTTTTTAGCAGAGTGTGAGTGGAAATGCAATAAATAATTCAATGTTTCTTTAGCAATATATGAAGACAGTCAAATAAATATTACTTACCTGGAGAACTAACTTAATATGTGCTTTAACTTTAGCAGAATTTTTAGACAATTCTCCAAGTTCGTTATTCAATTGTTTAACTTTTTTATCTATAAATCGAAGGGCCTCTTCTAGTGTGTATTCCAAATAAAATCCAAACCCAATATGCAAGAATATCTTTTTACAATCTGGAACAACAGCTTGAACATAAAAATTACATCCAATATCTATTTTAGTTTTCAAAGTATCTGATATCTCTTCTTCCTGAAATATAAAAATCCATATTAAATTGTATTTTTAATAGAGTTATCATCAGAGTTTTCAGAGAATACTGTAATGTACCTGTAGCCTTTCAATAACGGTCTGCAACTGTAAATACTCAGCAATTCTACCACATACACGATCTCGTTCTTCCAAAATTTTTCTAAAATCATTTAAGATTATCAATTTTTAAAATAATGTAATTGTTGTGAAATCCAATTTGAATATTTAAATTTTCATTCATCTAATTTAGCAATTCAAAATATTTAAAAAATAGGATTTCATATCTTATTAATAAACCTAAAACTGATTAAAAAAAATAACTATATAAATTAAAATATACAGGATTCAATTATCTTGCATATTAATGTTGATTGTAATATGATTTAAGGAATTTTATTATTGTTATTTGTTGACTTTTCTCAAGTTAATGTTCTAATTCCCATGTATTCAATAAAATAACTACTCTTAAGTATTGAAATGTTCTGTATTCTCTCAGGAAAATCACTACATATAAGTAAAATTTTAAAATTTATATTGTATCTATAAATTTTATTAAAACAAAGTTAATATTGGGAAAGAATCATACAGAATAAGCAAAATGAATGCTTCAGAAAATTACCTATGAGAAATTTAACACTAGAGTAAACAAAATCCAAAAAATATATTTTCTTTTTAAATCAATCTCTCAGATAAAACTAATTTTGAAAAAAATTAACAATCATAATTTATTTATAAAGGCAAAATAATTATCTATAAAGTTCTGTACAATTATGAAAATATGTATATATGAAAATAGAAACAAATTATTATATGAAAAATTGAAAAAAGATTATTGATTTCATAGAAACTGAGTTTTATAGATTAAATTCATCTCAACATTTATATTGGAACTGCTAAAAATCCTTAAGTTAATATTTTGAAAAGTGAAAAAAATTAATGCAAATTAATTTAAGGCTATTAAAGATCTGAAAGTGCACCTGCTCATATGAGGGATTCATCAATCTATATATTTAATAATACATTATTTATTCAAATTGGAATTCAAATAAATGTTTTATAAATATATTATTAGTCATAACTAAAATATGTTTTTTTTTATTATTCAAAATAATTTAGATTCTATTTTTCTTTTTATTTTTGATCAATTATAATTAAGATTATTTTGACATTTTCAAAACAGGGCAATAGCATACAAATTCATATCTGAAAAAAACCAATATCCCAGTACTTCTAATTTCCACTCAATATAAGCAATTACTTTAGAATAGTGGAAATGTGAAAGCAAGTGTTATTTTAGTGGATAATAGTTTTTTCTCCACAATATGCTGTTGATCAAAAGTGATTTTCCAGAATACTTCAAAAGTATGTAACATTCACAATATATCCAAATGGTGTATTAGGAGAACATCCTCAGAATCACAATCAACAACATTTTCATGTGATAGGCTCCTGATTAAATATTTTTTTGGTCTTGATGTTAGATGTCACTATTTACTGGATTGTTCTGGACTCATGACAGTCCATATTTTATTCATGATGATAAGATGTCAAAGAAATGTATCAACTTCTTTCTCATACCATTCCAAAGAGAACTTTGTCACTTCAAAATTTCATTTAACATGTGGAATCTATGTTTTAATATAACTTTTGCCAGTACGGCATACATACTGAGATATGAAATTCTAGTCTTGACTCCCAATTACTGAACAGCCATTGCATACATTTTTAAACACCTTATGAGTATCAGTAATATACATAAATGATAATGGCAGTATTGTTATATTAAAAAAAGTTAATGATATGAAATAACAACATGCTTCCCAATGTTTATTACTGTAAATAACATGATAATATGCTGCCAAATAATTATTGAATTGTCCTACATTATCAAGTATTTAGAATGAAATAAATTGTATTTAATGATACATTTTGGAAAAATAAATTCAAAGAAGAATACTAAAAACTTAATTTAGAAAAATTTTAGGCAGATGCAATTTAAAAAAAACTAAATTCAAACTAATAGGACTTAACTTTATATTCCATATCTCAGCATATTGTTTTGTATTCCTCCTATCTTTATATTCATAATCATTTTGATTAAAAACTTGCCTTCTGAACCAATTTATTTTTACTAATAACAACTTTATGTATATAATTAATATAAGTATAATTAATGAAAACACTTACTTTAAATCTTCCTTTAAAACATCATTTATGAACTTCTCATACGAGGTAATTTTACTTTCTTTTTCCATTATGTTTTCATAGCTATAAAATTTAATTATTATATTCCAAATAAATATAGATAAAAATAAAAACTTTTTGATAATATTGTATATTGAATGTTTATATGTTATTGTTTATTACTTTTATTTATTATATTAACTGATTCAAAGAATAAGATTATAGATGATTATTAGTGAGCAATAATACTTGTATTTAGGCTGACTGATTTACAGAATGCATGATTAAAAGCTAACAACATATTTAATGGGATCATGCCTTATCCATTACTAACTAGAAGAATGAAACACACACAACTTAGTACCAATTATCTGCAATCTTACCTGAATAAGATATATAATAATTGTGAATATATTGAGAATTTATAAATATAGCAACAGCACAGCCGACTTTTCCTCCAAAAAATAACATTATAACTGGCATTTAACATAATGATCCCATTTTTATGTTAAATATATTATTCTATATAATTTAATTAAATTCAATAACAATGTCGAATTCCAGCTTAATGGAACTGCACAACAAATGTTCCAATAAGGAAAATATATTTGAGCATTAGCAATAAAATTCAAATTTAGTGATATTTTGACCATATTTGAGTGCTGGGTACGACAGTATTAAAAATCTCAGTGGAATTTCGACCCCCCTTATCTTACCCCTTAATTAAAGGCTCCTGAGTTCATTGGTGAAGGTCTCATGAGGGGCAAAAGTCCCGTTCTCAAGTTATGAGGCTCCAAAGTTGGGGCTCGAAATCACGTTTCTTTATGATTTTCTGCAAAACTTTTATAGATAAATCGGATATTTTAAACGATTTTAGACGTATCTTACCATTCCGAATCGAATGCAATCAATTTAAATAAGCTACGACCTACCTTTACAAAGTTACGTAATTTTTTTCGCTTATGACAATATATCCATTCCGAAGCTTGGTAGAATTCTTAAATATTTAAATGCTTATTGTTTTGTATGTAAAACATCCTATTAATTATATTACATTCGTTCACTTTTCCACACTGAATAAAATAAATCAAATATAGAAGTTTGAAGATCATCTTTGTCAGTCAGTCGAAAGGGTTAAATATGAGCAGTATATATCCTTCATTAAACTTCGAGTAAAATGTATATAGAATGCCAAATCATTAAAAGTATTATCCAAATGAATTTTACTTTTCCTAATAAGATATTCTGAATTTAAACTATTTTAGCTTTATTTTAAATCAAATAATAGAATGCAGTACTCCACAAGTAAAAGCAGTTTTCTTTCAAATAAATCTCAAGTCTACACAACCATGTGTTTATTTTTCACATTTCATTGGTTCATAGGCTTTTTTTTTACATATTTTATGCCCCCTTTCCAATCAGGGAGATTACTAAGGGGGCGGGCAGATTCCAACACGCGGCTGCACCCATACCATGGAGGGGGACTGGATGGTGAAGGATGGGGATCACCGGGCTGGACCCAGTACCCCGAAAAATCCAGGACCAAACCCGGGTCCTCCTGCGTGGAACGGCTTATGCATCATGAACTGTTAAGACTTTATACTGTATATAATAATTAATTACAAAAAAAATAAAGACCTTTCACAAGTTAAATAAGTTACTTAACCATCAGAAAACTTTGGGCTATTCTATGCAGATAAAGAAAAGGTCTTAGATGTTAATTAGACAATGCATTAATTAAGACAATTCATGACAAAGCCTTTGAACCAATGAAATTTGAAAAATAAACATGTGTTGTGTAGACTTGAGATTTGTTTGAAAGAAAACTGCTTTTACTTGTGGAGTACCGTATTCTGTTATTTGATTTAAAATAAAGCTGAAATAGTTTAAATCCAGAATATCTTATTAGGAAAAGTAAAATCCATTTTGATAATACTTTTAATGATTTGGCATTCTATATACATTTTACTCGAAGTTTAACGAAGGATATATACTGCTCATATTTAACCCTTTCGACTGACTGACAAAGATGATCTTCAAACTTCTATATTTGATTTATTTTATTCAGTGTGGAAAAGTGAACGAATGTAATATAATTAATAGGATGTTTTACATACAAAACAATAAGCATTTAAATATTTAAGAATTCTATCAAGCTTCGGAATGGATATATTGTCGTAAGCGAAAAAAATTACGTAACTTTGTAAAGGTAAATCGTAGCTTATTTAAATTGATTGCATTCGATTCGGAATGGTAAGATACGTCTAAAATCGTTTAAAATATCCGATTATCTATAAAAGTTTTGCAGAAAATCATAAAGAAACGTGATTTCGAGCCCCAACTTTGGAGCCTCATAACTTGAGAACGGGGCTTTTGCCCCTCATGGGACCTTCACCAATGAACTCAGGAGCCTTTAATTAGGGATTAAGATAAAGGGGAGGTCGAAATTCCACTGGGATTTTTAATGCTGTCGTACCCAGTACTCAAATATGGTCAAAATATCACTAAATTTGAATTTTATTGCTAATGCTCAAATATATTTTCCTTATTGGAATATTTGTTGTATAATTCCATTAAGCTGGAATTCGACATTGTTATTGAATTTAATTAAATTATATAGAATAATATATTTAACATAAAAATGGGATCATTATGTTAAATGCCAGTTATAATGTTATTTTTTTGAAGGAAAAGTCGGTATCAAGTTAACGATATCAGTCTATAAAATTAATAACTATAATGATATATATCCGTACTATCAACTCTATACTCACCACAAATCAAATCTGGAAGTTAATTTTAGACTCTTACTGATAAACTTAGCATCAGCATATTATTGTATAATAAAATAAAACGAATGATCTAACAACTTTCCACGTGCCTTCCACTAATATAAAATGTGATTACTTTGCCCAGAAGATGACGTCTTGATCGGATTTCAAATTTATTCGTATGAATTATTTTAGTTTTAATATTGAAAATATATATTTATATAAATTTTTAAATTAGTTGTATAAAATTTTATATTCATAGTTATTTATTAAGCAAATCGGAAATACTTTTTTATAATTCGATTACTATTAAAAATTTGTTATTATGTATGAATATAATGTTAAATTATTTATCCAAATGAATCAATTTACTGTAATCATGTCAATTTAATTAAAGAGAAAAGTCAAACTTCATTGTCTGCACAAAAGAATTTTGTATATGAAAAATTATTGTACTTTAGTATTTTTACGTTACAGGTATCGGCTTTCGTCATTTCGTGCTTTATCAGTTGAAATGAATTAAAGTAAAAGTTTGACAGAAAAATTTAAATATTTAGCGATTATTTTTTATCACTTATTTTTTATAAAATGTGTAAAAGTAATAAGCAATAATAATTATGAAAAATATATTATTGTACTGCATATGAAATATAATTCATTAATTATTATATAATGTTTCAATATATTTTCAAATAAATAGCATTCACTAAGATAATTCTTATATTTAATTATTTTTAATAGCTAATTATCTTTTATATAACAATTTTAATTTGATAAGTTAAAAAAAATTATTTTTTTGTTTTGCTTTAACCTGTAGTAATATTTCTCCAGATGGCGTTCTTCCAGTTCAGATACCAACTAAGTACAAAATGCCGGATGGAGGTGTTAGGGAATCGAGAGAGATTCTCTTTAATTGAATAGTTTATGATTTGGGGGTATTAAGATGGCAGACAAAACTTTGGAATCCATCCAGTTAGAAAGAGATCAGTTAAAACAAGAATTAGAACGATTGCATTGTGAATTGGCTCAAACTAGCCATGAAAAAATTCAGTCAGCCCAATATGGTTTGGTGCTTTTGGACGAAAAAGAAGCTCTCCAGCAGAAATGTGAAGAACTAGAAGCGCTTTACGATGCTACTAAACTCGAATCGGATTGTCTTCGAGAAGTACGTCTTTCTATATAATTTATTATTATTTTAATATATAATTAATATTAAAATTCTTACGTGCTTGTTTTTCGTTAAAAAATTGATTGTTGTTACGTCGTGGTTCTGATAATGTTTGTTTATGTAATACACAAGATTAGTTTTCTAAGTTTAGCGATTAATATATAGACACATCCATGTAAGGAATGCAGGTAAATATGGAGCTTCCCACAAACAGGTTTGATGACTAAATGATAAAAGTCACTCCTCCAAAAGTACATCAAGTTTATTTATTGGTGTGATTTTTTAAAATTAACTAAATATTGTTATAAAATTTATTTCTGCTAATGCAGAAAAGTTTGCATTATATTACCGTTAAAAATACATGTTAAATCCAAGTTTATAAAAAGTTTTAAATGCAGTTTGTATTTTTGTAATAGGACTATTTCATAAATATTTGATTTGTATTTATGAAATAGTGCATCATTCTATATATACACATAGTGATATATATGAAATTACTCTTTTCAGTAGTAATTTCATATACACAAAAGTATGAAATGATGTAATTTTGAATACTTCCTGCCCATTGAACTTCTTCAACTTTCTGGTTGACCTCATCATGGGTGTGCTGGCCAGTCTGAATGAGTTCTAAAAGTGGCTGTTACTAGAAATGTTATAATATAATAGTTTACATAAAACTGATTTAACCTTAATTCATTCCATTTCAAATATAAATTATTTGCTTCCACATAACAAAATAAGTATAAGAATGCATTCTAGAGTGCCTTTCATGTTAAAAATTATCAGTTTCATTAAAATTTGATGATCCTTTAATAAATTTCTAATGTTTTTTTTTTATGAATTTTTAACATAATTTCTGATTAACATAACATAATTGCTGATTACACTTTTAATCATTTAGTGGTAGTGAACAATCTACAATAACTTTTCAGCTTGTTAAGCAGGATAAAATTAGCTTCAATAAGTCTTTTTTATAACATTAGATTTATTGAGAATAAAGTACTTTTGGCTCACGCGAGCCCTCTTCAGTATTTCAACTTATTCAACAGAACATTAACAAGAACAGTCATCATTATTTACATATCAGTTATATAAATAACTGATATGTAAATAATAGTTATATAAATAACTGTTATAATATATATATACATATATAACTGATA
>AYEL01067330.1:0-19940 GCA_000484575.1 Olivierus martensii
CCCTGGGGGTACGCGTACCACACTTTGGGAAACACTGTTCTAGAACAAGTATTTCAAAATTATTCTATTTCTACTATTCCAATTCCGAAATTACCAATTTAAAATTTAAACATTTAAACCTCTATCTATAATATTACAATAACGAATAAAGAGCACTAATGGCAGTAGTGACTTTAACAGACTAATTTATTTCAGAATAATGGAGTACTTTCGGTCTAAAATCTAGACCATCATCAGCGTATACAATAACACAAAAATCACTGAAATAAATTAGTTTGTTAAAGTCACTACTGCCATTAGTGCTCTTTATTCGTTATTGTATTAGTGTTACAGGCAGTTGATATTTTGTTTTACCTATAAGATTACATAACTCTTTAACTTTTACCTAAATTATCTTATGAACATATTAAATAAAAAACAAAAATACTATAAAACATAAAGTTTAAACTCATAAACATGCTATTTCCTCCCTCTGCTTTTCAATATTTAACTAACAGTCTCTTTTTTCTTCCTCTTTCTCCAGCATGTATTTCCATGCTGTACCCCCATCAGGGGCTCCCAGTTCAGTCTATCATTAATTAATTTTTCTTTTTATGTCCTCTTTAGAATTTCTATCGATTCTGCTATCACTGATTGTGCACTCTACTCTATTGGCTTAATTTGCTTCACATCATTCCATTCTATACTAATGTTATTATTATATGCTTCTATAGCTAACGATGTCGTTAGTTTTGCATGTTCAATGTCTCTTCTATGTTCATCCAGGTGTTTTGCAATAGTTCTATTAGTTACCCCTATGTATCCAGAACTTTCTTTTGTTTGTGTCTATTATTGGAATTTTGTATACACCTTTTCTTTTCTCTTGTTTGAATTGGTCTTCATAATTAATACATATATATATATATATTGCTAACGTTTTCGATGCATTCGCATCATCTTCGGGCATAAATAGAATATATCTTAATAAATTTTTAAATAAATTTAAACAAACAGAATATAACATATATTCTGCTGTTGAGTGCACTAAACAGAGGTGCAAAAACAAGTAACCTTTATTGCTAACGTTTTCAATGCATTCGCATCATCTTCGGGCATAAATAGAATATATCGTAATAAATTTTTAAATAAATTTAAACAAACAGAATATAACATATATTCTGCTGTTGAGTGGGTCTTTTTCATTACGTAATATGTCAAATATCATCAAGTTTCTCTTTGGTGCTAACTTTATTTTATTCTTCTTCTCTATTTTCTTCATTTTCTTTAAGTGTTTTAGATGATATGGTACCGGTATGTACTTCTGGTTTTCTTCTTTTGGTTCTTCATTTTTCTTGTTGTTCTTGACTTGCTTATAAACCTGTGATAAAAGAGATTTGTTATATCCATGTTGCTTACCTATTTTTAGTATATAGTCGATCTCTTTTTCTAAGTCTTCTACTGTACTACTATAAGTCAAAGCTCTTTTAAAGAAACTCCTAAATGCAGCTTTTTTATAGTTCATTAAATCATTCGACCAGCTCTGTATTAATACTGGTTTATATGTTGGTTTACGGTACACGCTTGTTTTCAACCATTTCCCCTGCCTATCTAATTGTAGGTCTAGAAAATATATACTATTTGCATCCATCTGATCTTTTAGCAGTTTTAGGCCATATACTATCATTGTAAATTCTTTGGTTATCTCATTTATATACTGCTGGTCTTTCCATATTATTAATATGTCATCAATGTATCTCATATACAACAACATACTTGGTTGGAATTTATTCAGTTTTTGTTCTTCAACTGCTCTTATTACAATTTCTGCTAGTGTACCCACGATCGGACTACCTATTGGCACCTCTCTTATCTGTTTAAAGATCTTTCCCTTAAAAATGAAATAAAAATTGTAGCATATCAGATATGCTATTTCTCTCAAGAGTGCCATATCTGGTTGTTCTTGTGGTATATTTTCTAATAGGAAACTGTATAAATGTAGACATACTGGTTCTAATCTCAAAGAGGGATACAATGCCTCGTAATCAAATGTGGTCATCATTTTAATATCTGGAGCATGTAACTCTTTCACCTTATTTAGCACTGTAGTAGTGATTTTGGTAGAATTATCACTTTCTCCTAAAATTTCATTACACCAGTCTGCTATAGCCTTTTCTAGGCCATATGTCGGTGCTAATCTTTTTTCGACTATTGGTCTATATTTAATCGATGTCTTGTGTACTTTGATAAAGGTGAATAATCGCGAGCATGCTGGCACTTCTTGTTTCTTAACATCCCAACACTGTGGGAAATTCTTATTCTTCACAATTTTATTTACCATTGCTTTTAACTTCATTGTTGGATCTTTACCAAGTTCTACTGCTTTTGACTCTTTTAAATATTCCATCAGGAAGCCATCATAATCTTTTCTTTCCATTAGAACCATTTTTCTGGTCTTGTCTTCTCTAGTTATAATGTAGTCATTATCTTTCAACCATTTTACTGTTTTTTTAATATTGTTTCTCTCCTCTATGACTTCTAATGTTTTGCTTCTGTCTAATCTTTTTCTCTTTGTCTTGCAAACTCCCATCTTATTTTCTCTTTCTCCAGTTCCGTATTATCCTTAATTATATTCTCTATTAACGGGATATCGTCAGTGTTCATTATTTTGTTTAAGATGGCATAAGAAGGATTTTTTCTAAAACTTTCTTGGCAAAGTTTGGTAATTGTATATCCCCTATTATCATAAGTATATTCTCAATCTCGAAGTACTTTTTCTTTCTATATGGTAATTGTTTCCATAGAATCCATTTAAATTTTTTAACATACCATTTCCTTAACTTTGTATATAGAGTTTGCATTTTTTCAATAACTAAAATAATAAAATCCTATTCATTTTCCTGTTCACATTTACTTCTGTAATCATCCAAGAGTTTCCTTAGATTATGAAACTTTCTTTTAGCATCCGTGATAGTTGTCTTTAAGCAAATCTCTTTTGTTCTATGTAATACTTTTTTAAATTTTACTGGAATTTAATCTTATTAAATGAGGTCAGGAGCACTCTATTGATTTTACTTTCTTTTAAAAATGTCATAGTTTCCTCTGCTCTTACTTTCTTCATCACTATTTTAAGAAAGTCTCTTTTGATTCTGCTACACTGCTGGCTTAGCTGCCTACTATTATTATCCATATTTAACTGCTAAAAACTTCATATAGTAACAAACTAAAATTAAGCACTCTTTGCAGTGTAGTACTCTTCTTAACTTTTATTAATTAAGATACAAAAGTTTTCGATGTGTTTCACATCCTCGTCAGGTATACAACACTTTAACTTAATCAAATCTAGAGACTTTTACAATATCAAGACATTCTAGAACAAGTATTACAAAATTATTCTATTTCTACTATTCCAATTCCGAAATTACCAATTTAAAATTTAAACCTCTCATCTATTGTAATAGATGAGAGGTTTAAATGTTTAAATTTTAAATTGGTAATTTCGGAATTGGAATAGTAGAAATAGAATAATTTTGTAATACTTGTTCTAGAATGTCTGTCTTGATATTGTAAAAGTCTCTAGATTCGATTAAGTTAGTGTTGTATACTTCGCAAGGATGTGAAATGCATCAAAAACATTTGTATCTTAATTAATAAAAGTTAAGTAGAGTACTATACTGCAAAGAGTGCTTAATTTTAGTTTGTTACTAAACATTTTTTTAGAATCTCGAGATTCTCAAGAATTTCCAAAAGCGAATCTCAAGAAATAAATTAATTACTAATTTGGGAATTCTTGAATTTCGAGGGAAAAAAAAAGTTCAGGAGGAAAACAATCACTATTCACATAGGCAAGTCATATAATGTCCAGTTACTTGCATGTGGCAACTGGAATTGTGCACTATATATCTAGGCTGAAATATTTAATCTGTATTGGTACTTTATTTGTATTTCTTGCATATCTATACTACTACTAAACATATTCATCACATAAATTGAGGCACTTGTCATAACATTGCACAAACTTTTGTATGTCCTTGTCATAAATAGTTGCTATCTTGAAATTCAGCAAATTCTTATGCTGCTTTTATGCTCATCAGCTCCTTGTTGATCTCAAATTGCTGTGTTCCCAATTGCACTTTCATCTTTTTGCAAAGATGAAAATCACTTAGTACAAGATCTGGACTGTATGGTAAATGACTGAACAACTTTCATCAGAATTGATTGAATAGTCTGTGTGTGCATGCTGTTGTGTGGGGGCACGTCATGAAAAAGGACCATGCATCATGTCCACATGCCTCACCTCTTGTTCTGAATTGCCCTCCAGAGTTTAAGAGTTTTGCAGTAAGTCTCTTAAATGATGGTCATCCCTGGTACTACAAATTCAGCCAGCATCACACACTTTTAGTCCTAGCATGTATGCTGTTGCACAGATGAATGTTACAAAAGAATAAGGAATGTAAATTTATGATTTCCACATTGGGTGGCTGCCCAGATGCCCACCTTAGATAGAACCCTGATTACAAATACCATTTTAACAAACAGTTTGCCAAACTCAACAAAAAATTAGATATCATTCTGCCATACCAATGCAACCCGCTGAATCCCACCACTGCCATCAAGTTATTTCTTCTAGTGCTGTTTCGGTAGCGAGCAAGTAAACATGGCTACCACCATCAAACTCCCGTAAAATATGAAATTCATACTGTTATTTGAGTTTTGCAAGCTGAAGGACACAGTGCAGCTGAAATTTATTAGAGGAAGTATTGGATTTATTGGATCCTCCAATAAATTTCAGTTGCACTGTATCCTTCAGATTGCAAAAATCAAATAACTATGAATTTCATATTTTACGGGAGTTTGATGGTGGTAGCCATGTTTACTTGCTCGCTACCGAAACAGCACTAGAAGAAATAACTTGATGGCAGTGGTGGGATTCAGCAGGTTGCATTGGTATGGCAGAAGGATATCTAATTTTTTGTTGAGTTTGGCAAACTGTTTGTTAAAATGGCATTTGTAATCAGGATTCTATCTAAGGTGGGCATCTGAGCAGCCATCCAATGTGGAAATCATAAATTTACATTCCTTACCCTTTTGTAACATTCATCTGTGCACAGCATATTCTAAGCACCTGTAATGTTCATTTTGTCCATAGGTGGATAAAAATTAAATGGAACTATGCTTGTAATATTTAATCATTTTGTAAAACTCATTATGCCTTTGATGAAATACTACATTTTTATTCCCTTGCATTTTTTTATGCTTGGATAAAAACGAAGAAAATTGCAAGTGAAGACATCAATCAAGAAGCAATATGGAAATACAGGTAGGCCTCGATTAGTGCGAATAATTGGTTCCACGAATTTCTCGCACTAATCGAAGTATTAACTCTATGGAAAATATGGTAATTGGCTCTTGCTTTGTGAGATTCCGGCCATTAGCTAAGTTTCACGATGAATAACCACAATAAACTTAACACTAACTGTTTAAGAAATATTTATTTTCATATTTTACATCATTGTTCATCATCTAAATTAATAACTTACCAGGAATTGCGTCTCATATCATCATCAAACCAACCGCCAAATCAAAACTAAAATAGCGAATCGAAAGCGGAAGTTGAGCGCCGCCTGGCCGCCAATTCTGGGTCGAGAATTGAGTGAATAGGCCGATTTGCAATTAAGCATTGCAACTTTATTGAATCAGTAAATTAGTTCCAGATAGCATTAATAAGCGAAGTTAATGAACCAATGAGAAATTTTTAACAAGTTTTCTATTTGTTTATTAGCAGAATACGACACCAAAAGATAACAAAAACAAATTTTTTTCACAAGTTTTATTTTAAATAAAGAAATCAGATAATAAACAAAAGAAAATAAATAATATCGGTAGCACAGCAATATAATAGGCAAATAAATTTGTAAAGATATCCTTATTTAAAAAAATTTAACAAAGAATGCTTTTATGTCGCTCAATCACATCCATTTTTTGCTGTAGCGTAATCACTTCTCTTTTTTTCGTTTCCTGTTTTATCATCAAAAGTGTTCTTCCTTTTATCCATTTCGATACTTTTTAAAAGAGAAAATTCTGTACTCTACTGTATGTATACGATAGCAAAGCTAAATAATAGTACAGTAATGTTAAACAGTTAACGGCAAAAAGCCCATCTTTCTGATGTTTCACCCCTTCAAAATCGTGTGACCGTTCTTGGACTGCTCCTCGTCCGGTTTTACTAACCGAAAATTAACGGTAATTTGTTAATTGACATCATAAAAGGAGCTTTGTTAGTAAGACTGATCTGTGTTTACAACTCGCACTAACCGAATAATGGTATCAATTTTTTAAGTTGCACTAATCGAATCCGCGCTATTCGAAGTTGCGCTAATCGAGGCGTATCTGTATTTTAAATAATAGTTTTATTATTTTGTCAGGTATTATTTAATATTTTTTCATTAGTGTTTTAAAACTCTCTTATAGCATAGTCTAGTTTTGTGTACCTCTTTTATTATACTAGACAAACCTTAAGGGAATTTTAATCCAAATAATCCTGATTAATCTGCCGTAATTAATCCCTTGATTCTATAATGGAATTTTAATGATTTGAATTAATTTAAACTAATTTTTAGCGCTATCTCGTAATTAGAATAATTATTATTTTATTAAATCAATGAGTGGCGCCATCTATTAATTAATGATTAAACTAGAATTTTTAACTAAATTATCTGAAGAAAAAATCCGCCTCGGCCCAGGATCGAACCGGGGACCTTTGGGCTAACATCCCAACGTCATACCTCTAAACCACCGAGGCCAATGAGCGGATTAATTCTCCAGACAGTTATATTAATTTAGAAGTAATTTTTGATTAACGTTATCAGACTTTGCTAATAGATCTACTCCTGACCGGGCTAGTTTAAGCTTTAAAGACGATGTCGGTCTATGTATTGTCTGGCTAGCGTCATTTGAGGGCCCGTGGCTAGAATTAGCACGGTCAGGAGTAGATCTATCGGCAAAATCTGATAACATTAATCAAAAATTACTTCTAAATTAATATAACTATCTGGAGAATTAATCCGTTCATTGGCCTCGGTGGTCTAGCGGTATGACGTTGGGACGTTAGCCCAAAGGTCCCTGGTTCAATCCTGGGCCGAGGCGGATTTTTTCTTCAGATAATTTAGTTAAAAATTCTAGTTTAATCATTAATTAATAGATGGCGCCACTCATTGATTTAATAAAATAATAATTATTCTAATTACGAGATAGCGCTAAAAATTAGTTTAAATTAATTCAAATCATTAAAATTCTGTTATAGAATCAAGGGATTAATTAAGGCAGATTAATCAGGACTCTTTTATTATTCTTTTTTAAGTATTAACTGTGCGAAATAATAAACTCTCGGTATATCATTTTTTTATACTTAAAATGGTCATTGGGACAGTGAACTGGTTGATGAATTATTTGAATTCTGCCATTGCTTGATGGATTACATGGAAATAATCAAAGAAAAGAAAAATAGTTACTGATTGCACCTGTGCAATCAGTAACTAAGTTTTGCCATGACAACTAAGTTTTGTTTACAAGTCATTTTGGAGGTTGATTTCTGGATATGAAAAGACAAACTCTTAATAATCCTATAATAACAACAAACTAACAGGGGATAAACCATTTTACGAATTAACTAAATTAAACAAGCCAAACTTCCCCAGGGGAAGTTTGGCTTGTTTAATTTGGTTAATTCGACAAACTCTTTATGGGTCATAACGAGTTATGCATTTTAACTTTGATGCATCCATAGCTATTGCATAGTCAACATACAGGCAAAAATTTCTATTTTTAAAATTCACTTGAAAAATCTTTAAAATGATGTGTCATTTAATATTATGGGATAAGAAAAGAAAATGTGGAACCCTTAGAGAACTGGATGGAATTATAAGGATAAGCAGAAGTTGATGTTGAATAATAATAATGATAATATATATAATAGGGATCAGGTCAATTGTGATTTACCTGTTGATTGTGTAATGATTTTTAGTCAATTACTAATGATTATGCAGAAGTTGATGTTGAATAATAATAATAATAATGATAATATATATAATAGGGATCATAAGGTCAATTGTGATTTACCTGTTGATTGTGTAATGATTTTTAGTCAATTACTAATGATTAGTTACATGCTAATTACAAAAAAAATTATTGATACATGGCAGTGTTGATACAAATAATGCATTTTAACAGAGTTTAGTTAGATGTTTAGATTTAGTACATCTTCTATGAAAGTTCCTTTAGTTTTGTAACTAAGAAATAATTCTTTGTAAATGTCTTTACATTTCTTAATAATAAAAATAATCACTATATTAATTTACAGAAAGAAGCATTTTTATTTTTCTTATAAATTATTTTGTAATAAATTTTTGTGAATTTTTCAATAATTATTTTATTAAACAGTATTAACATAATATGAATTTTTTATTATTATTTTCTTATTATTTAAACTTTAAAATTCAAAGTGTATTTTAAGTAATGATCAAGTGTTTTGAAATTGATAAAACTTATGAAATATGAGAGTTTTCAATTTTAAATAGTCTCAAATATTATTTTAAACAGTATTTTTATAGAAGAATTCTCTTTCATCCCACTTTTTAAAGTAGTAGTTCATGGATGAATATTTATTAAAAAAGTAGATCTTATGTAAAAATTAGTTGGCATCTCTGATAATAACCCTGTATATTGTATATACTTATATATAGGTTAAGAAATTTTAAAAAGAAAATGGTTTTCTGTAAAGGAGCTGGCTTTATGAATAAATCAATTAAAAAAAATTTCATAAGACATCTGCTCGGTCATATTATGCTCTTGTTAAATCAATCACATAATCTTCCATATTTATTCCTAAAAAAGATCATCATCTTACTGATTCCATTATTAAAAATGTAGATAGATAAGACTATTCATAAATTATTTTTATGTGCATTTAAACATTTGGTATTGCACAAATAGGATTGAAAATACAGTGCTTTGCAAAAGATTAGGGACATCTCCAATTTTTGACTTTTTTTTTAAAAGTATTAAATTTATTTTGATAAACTGTTGTCACAATAAAAGTACTTAAACAACAATAGTAATCCTATATGTATTTATTTTAACTAACTTAAATTACACAAATTACTTAAAAAATACTTTTTTATTGGGTTTGCAAAAGGATAGGGATACTTTACATAATGAATGAATTTTTACATTTTTAAAATAAATTAATAGAAAGTAGCTTCTCATTTTTTTAATCACATCAAGACAATGTGTTTTCATGGACATCACAAGATTTGTCAAATACTGTGATTGAAGCTTGCCCCACTCTCTTTGGATAGCATCTTTGAGTTCATCTTTTGTATTATATTACTTATAAAAAGATAATAAACATAAACATTTCTTGATAATTACCCCCAGACATTTTCAATGGAGTTTAAATCTGGAGAACAACTAAACCAATCCAAAACCTTAATTTCCTGTTGAGCAAAGAATTGTTTTGTTAAATGAGATGAGTGAATAGGGGTGTTCTCTTGCTGAAAAATGAAATCCATTTGCACTAAAGGCAGATGATTCTAAGAAAGCATTTCAATATACTTTGAATTTTGTTTGCCATCTAAAAATGCAATATCATGTTCCATTATCCCAGAAAGCACCCCAAACCATCACAGATCCTCCACTAATTTGCCTATTGAAATAAATTTCTGGTTTTTTATGAATATCATGCCAATAATATTTATACCCATATGGACCATCCAAATTCCATTTCTTTTCATCAAAAAATAGAACTTTGCTCCATTTATCATCATCATAATCAACTATTTTTTCAGTCCATTTTAATGTTGTCTCTGTATACTTCTTATACCTGTTAGACTAGACTGCTTAAAGTACTTTAAGGTAGAATTTAATGGAATAATGCTTTCTAGACACGAAATATTAAAGTACGTTAAGAGTTAAAGTATTTTAAGTTAACAGATATCCCTTAAAGTACTTTAGAGGCATGGTGAGGCATAAAGTACTTTACAAGTCAAACTGGCAACAACGACTTTTGAGAAACCAAGTAAACACAGCGAAAAGAATGAATTGGATAATGGAAGAAACAAATATTCTAATCAAGATTCTAATAGATATTTGGGAAAACCATTATCAACATTTAAAATTGATGAAAAGAAATAAAAGCATTTTTGGCAAAATGGCAGAATTTTCTTCTTTTACTTTTAATATTTGTAAGAATGTATTTAATGCAATTTCACTTGTTCCTGACTAGGAATAATTGGAATAACTCAAGGAAATGGTAATTTAAATGAGCATCTATTATTACTATAGCTGACTACACATTGTTTACAATCTTATGTTTATAAAATTTCCCACTAAATGGTGAATACTAATGAAAATTCCAAAAACATGTCTGAAATCAACCTTAAAGTACTTTTATGTTAGTCCTTTAATGCTTTTTGTTAAAGTACTTTATGTTTCTGAGTCTGAAGCAGGTATTAAAGAGATAAGATGACTTGTTCATCATCATATATTAAAAATTTTTTATTCTCAAATATCTTGCTACTATTCAAGCTGAAACAGGTAGCATCAAGTTTTCTTTCAGCTGTCTTGCAGTTTCAGGGCCTTTGGAGGTTGCTTTTATCAAAGCTTGCACCTCTCATGGAGTCAGAGATCTTCTGTTTTGTATCATACTCATCTGGGTCTTTAAAAATGAAGCAACCACATTTTTGGAATGATTTAATTCTTTTTCAATTTGTTGAATGCTTAAGTTTGCTTTTTTTAAAGATTATTATTTGCCTTTTTTTCTCAGTCAATTGAGAGCATCTCCCCATCTAATTTGGAAAAAAACATTAGTAAAATCACTTTTACAACTATTATTAATATTGTCTGTTACAAATAAACCTAATTTTACCAGCCAAATTATATCCCTTGAAACTTTAACTGTAATTTTTAATGATTTGAAAGAATTTAAACCAATTTTAGTCCATCTCGTAATTAGAATAATTATTATTTTATTAAATCAATGAGTGGATCATCTATTAATTAATAATTAAACTAGAATTTTTAATTAATTTATCTGAAGAAAAATCCACCTTGGCCCAGGATCGAACCGGGGACCTTTGGGCTAACATCCCAATGTCATACCGCTAGATCACCAAGGCCAATTTTATTGTCTGTTACCTTTTCTTATTGTAAATTGCTGATTCTTTACCTTTGAGTGTCACTGAATACAAATTACGAGGTGCCCTTAATCTTTTGCATACCCTTTAAACAGATACTGTGCAAAAAATATATAATTTTTGAAGTGCTTAAAGTAATTAAATATTCAAATAAACTTTTCTACTTTTTTCACTTGTATGGTATGATTTTGGGAGAAAATATGAAATAGTTTTGAAAAATTCCAAAAATTGGGGGTGTCCTTAACCTATTGCAAAACACTGTATATATGATGATCAGAAAAAGCATTGCTAATGCAGATATTCTCTTCATTGGCAATGCTTTTTTTTGAAAGTCAGGTGATTCACTATATTTATTCTTAATAGATCTCTCTCTCTTCTTGATTTTGTTATTAAAAATATACAGATCATAATGAATGTTTATATTTGAATATATGCAAAAATATTAATTTATTGAGCACTCACAAATAAGATCAGAAATGTGTTGGATGTGATCTGTATTATGAATAAATAGAGGGTGTTGCAAAAAAGAATTATTGAATTTCAAATGTGTATATATGTGAAGTTTATACAGACAGAGTGATTATTAACACATTAGTTTAAAGAAATATTCTTAAAATTTATTTATTCACCTATAAATACTCTATGTGACTTTCTTCAGTGACACAAACAACATTAATGTAATAATCAAATTCCTGCCATACTTGCTCCAGCATGTCTGTTGTCACTGGCTTCAGAGCAATAACAATGCAAGTTTTCAGTTCATCCAGAGTTGTTGGTAATAGTGGCATCTAAACAATATTCTTAATGTATCCCCAGAGAAAAAGTTGCAAAGTGTTTAGTCTGGTAATCTAGGAGGCTACTTGTGGAACACCAAGTCCTGGGTCCACTGTGACCAATCCATCAGTGAGGGAGAATTTTGTTGAGCTAATGGAGAACCTTTATGTGCCAATGAATAGCACACCATCCTGTTGAAAAATGTAGTCACTGGAATCTTCATTCAATTGTGAAAAGATTCAGTTCTGCAGCATATCCCGATAGGAATACCCAGACACTGTGTTTTCTATGAAAAAGAAGGGCCATACACTTTTATACACAGAAAATGTTCACTATAAGTGAAGCACTCATGTTGGGAATACATTAAGGATATTGTGCATGCCATTGTTACCAACAACTCTGAATGAACTAAAAACCCATATTGTTACTGCTTTGAAGTCAGTGACAATGGACGTGCTGGAGCAAGTATGGCAGGAATTTGATTATCATGTTAATGTTGTTCATGTCACTAAAGGAAGTCACATAGAGCATTTATAGGTGAATAACATAAATTTTAAATCTTTCTTTAAACTAATGTGTCAATAAACTCTGTCTGTGTAAACTTCACATATACACATTTGAAACCAGTAGTTTTTTGAAACACTTCATATAGTGGCTTGAACTCTGTTTATCAGTTAATTTATTTTATTAAATGCAAATATAGTAATCCCAATCAATTTGTACAATTTCTGATAGTTCTGATTATTTAGCAAATATAGAATGTTTTTTACAGCTGAATTTGGACATCATATTTCTATTTCCAACATTCCGATATGGTCTTTCACTTCTACCAGTTTCAGAAAAATTTTCTTTATATATTTTGTTTATGATTATCTATCTTTTGACTTTTTTGATGATAATTATATTCAGATTCTGAAATAATGACAAATTTAATTTTATATTTTCTAGTGAATACTAGAAAATATAAAATTACTTCAATAAAATTGTATTATAAAACAAGCAATTTCAGAAAGAATTAAATTTGTATACTTTCCAAAATTTGTCATTTATTTTTCATTTATTCAGCATTTGGAATCCATTGGTTTTATGTTCCCAATTTTGACTTTGATTTAACCAGCATAAATGTGACAGTGATGATCTCATTTTGGTGACATGATGTCATAGTGATATTATTATTGTTACATCATTTGCAATATTATGTTAATGAGTGCCTGTATATGCTAGACAATTTTCTGTAAGTGTCTACTACATACTACTCTAAAATGATCAGATGTTTTATGTTGGAATATGGGACACGTCCAAGTAAAAATGAAAAAAAAACGCTTACACATTCATGAGGACACCATTTTCTCAGTTTATTTAGTTATGAGTCATTAAAATGTCTTGGATTTATTTTTTTATGCATTTATTCATATAAAAACTACAAAAGACATATACTTCTGATAAATTAATAAAAAATTGAAAACATTCTTCTTTTCATAATAAAAAATTAACTATACAGAAAATAACAGTTTCAATAAAAAATATCAAAAATGACTATATATACATATAACCATCAATATAATAAATAATAAATAAATAATTACATTATTTATATGTTTTTTTTTATGGAATGAAATTTTTAATAAATTTTCATTACATGAAATATTCTTATAAAATTCTTCACAGGAATTGGAAAAATTGCACTTAACTCGTAATATTGCTTTTGAACATTTCTGCACTCAGCTGTGTTTTTCTAAGGTCTAAAACTTATTCACCACAGAAAAAACTTTCCATTGTACTATTGGTGCCTGGCAAGCATAAGGCAAATTCAATTATTTTCTTAATATTCCTGAATGATATGTTGTTAGTATTGAACTGACTAAATATTTCTATTCACCTTGCATCAGTGACCTACAGTGAGAGGTAGATACTGCATATTCATTCTTTCTTTTAATTTGAATTTTAAAACTGCTGTTTCTGTAATAACCTCCATAATAGTATTTTTATCATCTTCAATACTTGTCACATACAAGTAGAAACATTTGTTGCCAGTTAATAACAGTAGCGCTATCTAATATGAAGTAGAGGAAACAGCAACTTTGTGCCATTGTGAAAATGTTAAAAAGGTTTACGTGTCCAATCTGGGACAATTTTCATTGCGGAACAAACAACTCAAATCTGGGATGTCTGGTCACTTTATATTATTGCCTCTATTATTATTATTATTATTATTATTGTATTTGATACCGTTGGTCCAAATTACCTAGTTATCATAAAACAAAAATAAAATACAAAGTATTCATTATAGAGTAGTGCTATCTAATATGAAGTAGAGGAAACAGCAACTTTGTGCCATTGTGAAAATGTTAAAAAGGTTTACGTGTCCAATCTGGGACAATTTTCATTGCGGAACAAACAACTCAAATCTGGGATGTCTGGTCACTTTATATTATTGCCTCATTATTATTATTATTATTATTGTATTTGATACCATTGGTCCAAATTACCTAGTTATCATAAAACAAAAATAAAATACAAAGTATTCATTATAGCCATAATTAAATTGGCCAGTGATTAGTCAACTTTCAAATATAATGAGTTAATAAGTAATAAATAATATTTATTAAAGGTTTCCGAAGGTTTTCCTTAGTATAACTTGTCAGCTTGATTTTTGAAAACATCTGAGTTTTAACAA
Source organism: Olivierus martensii (assembly GCA_000484575.1). NCBI lineage: Eukaryota > Metazoa > Arthropoda > Arachnida > Scorpiones > Buthidae > Olivierus > Olivierus martensii. Next base: position 14,620 of record AYEL01067330.1, read on the forward strand.
ATATAGTCAATATGACACATTGCCAAATTAAGAGCATTGTAAATATCTGTTTTATAATTATTTTATTTATTTAATAATGAAAGAATATCTTAAAAAGAACTGTCAGTAACAGGAAAAAATGTGAGGTTCATAAAATGAAAGCAAAAACATAGATGTGAATGTCTCAATAAGATATCATTATTGTGTTTTGATGGCATATATTTCAATATAAATAAGTATAAATATAATATTCCTCTAAATCAGGGGTGGGCAAACCGTGGCCTACAGGCTGCATGCGGCCCTCGGAACGACTTAATGTCAGCCCTCAATCAATAGCTATAATGCCAAAAATTTTATCGATAAATAAAATGAATACAAAAAAATATCAAATCTGTTCCATATCTCAGCAATATAATTTATATAATTTAAAGAAAAGTAATAAATAATAATTCATATGGTAAACTATAGGTGTCATTACAATGTCATATTTCTTACAAAAATAGACTTGATTAACCGTTAACCAGAATAAACGTCATTGCATATGAAATACGTTGCAAAATACATTCAAAATCAAATAAAATTGTTTTGTCAGTCAATTAACTCAATACCTTTTGTAATTTCATGATGTTTGTATTTAATATTTGTGCAATTTCCTAAACAGGTATGTTTTAATTATTGTTTTAAATTTAAAATGATTAAATTATAATTTTAATATATAATTTAAAAGAATTTTGACCCTGCTGAGCTTCTCTTAAAATGGTGTTTCACTCTTTTTGGACTGCTGGCATTATTCAAACCCATGATTCATATAACGGCCAATGAAAGCTGATCTATTAAGAAAATTGGTTTAATTTTAACATGTCACCCTTTTATAATATCTTAGTCAAAAATGCACCCCTTAGGATCTTTCTATTTTGGCTACATAATTTTCTAAGAGAATTTTATCACCTCAGACAGTTATTAGATGAAGGCGGGATTTTGGAAGTTTTTTCTTTGCCATTTTGTTTTACTACCCTTTCCAATCAGATAAATTACTAAAGAGCAAGATCACTTCCAATCATGGGCTATACCCACACCCATGAAGGGGGTTAAATTGTGAAGGATAGGGATCGCTGAGAAAGTGCAGCCCTAGGTTATATTTCATTGATGCAATATGGCCCTTTCTCCCAAAATTTTGCCCACTCTGCTCTAAATGATAAGACAACAATTCATATAATTCAATCATATCTTTTTCAATTTTTCCTTCTTGGTTTAAGGCATCAAGTTACAAATGTAGGTATATATTTTGGAAAAGATGGCAATAATAGTGGATTTAGTAGTGGCTAATATACACTATGTTGCAAATAGCCTCATACTTTAATATGAACAAGAGAGATCAAGATTATAGTTTTTCTGCCTTTATAATATTATAAACTTACTTGATGTATTTGTGCAATGACCTTGCCTTCTTTAGAAATGAAAAGTAGAGTTGATCTATTTAAAGCTACATATAAAAGATCAAAGGTTTACAATAATATCTTGAATGCAAAAATTTAATTGATATAATAGAAGCCACTTATTAGAATCACTTTGGGACCGATCTATTTTGATAACAATAACAGACTGATAACATTAAGCAGCACATTTCAAAAAGTACGTACAATTTTCTATTTTTTATTATTATACAGTATATACTGCATTTATGCTGTTATATATAGTATAACCTCGATTCAATATTTTTGTTGGAACTCCTGAAAAAACTATGGATACGGGAAAATGATAGATGCGGGGCTATATAAAATGAAAACTATATTAAAAGATAATGCTAATAATAATAGCTCTACAACGGACCGAAGAACTTCATTTTATGTAATCAATTAAGCCAAAAAGTGATTAAATGATTTACACTTATAATTAATGTTGCCAATTCCAATTTATGGAAAATCACGAAGTAGTGGAGCAATAGTAAGAAAATTATTATATCAAAAATAATTTTTTATTTTTTCAATAAAGGCAATTATAAAGTTGCTAAATCACTATATCAGCAATTTTAAATTATACATTTTATCATAAAAAAACATTAAAAATCACCAGATCTGGCAACAGTAATGCTGCACCATTCATAAAGGCAAGACATGCAGTGAAACCACCTAAAGGTGCCGCATTTTGAAAAGCAGTCATATTTGTCTGTATGAACTTATTAAATCAAAAACTTACATCGATCTAATATTTATTAATTAAAAAACATATTCAAGTCAGATTTTTCCACTTAACTATAAACAACTGAGTTCTGCTGCTTCTACTAACACAAGAAATCACAACAAGCACTTGAAATAGGATAAATACACTAATTTTTACGAAATCACAACAAGCACTTGAAGCAGGATAAAAAACTAATTTATTATTCACTTATTAGTATATGTAGTGCATATTATATATATCTAATAATAAATTAGTTTTTATTCTGCTTCAAGTGCTTGTTGTGGGATTTCTTTTCCACTTAAGTTGAATCTACATTATTTTAAATGGAGAACCAAGTGTTTTATCTTCGTATTTTCTCGTTTTTTGTCTAAATTTCGGTGAAAACAAAACAATAAATGAACGATTAACAAATGAACCATTTATTTTGAAAGTGATGTAAGTCCATTTTGTTAAAACAATGAGATATTACATAAATAAAAAGTTTACACTAAATTAGTGTAATATTTCACTTTTTTAAAAAAATGGACTTACACCACTTTCAAAATAAACGGTCCAAATAATGTTGTTTATTTTAATAGATTTAACCAATATTTTAGTATTATCTGTGATATTTTTTTATTTTAAATGCGGTATTTTATAGTGGTGTATCGATTCTGATGATGACAACCGAATTTCTGATTACTATAAGTGGATGTATCGATTCTGATGACAATAACCAAATTTCGAATATGGTATTTTATAGCAATATATTGATTTTGATGACAGTAATCAAAATTCTGATTACTATAATCAGTTTTCATAAAACATTTTAATATGGATGATTTGGGATCATAAATTTTGATAACATTAAACATTTGATAACAATATCCGCAATTACAATAAGTGGCTTCTACTGTATCTATAAAAATAAAAATATATATAAAATCATAATTCCTTTAATGTACACCCATTTAATATATTTTCACTATAATGTATATTCAATTTTATTACCATTCCCACTATAATGAACTAGTGCTGTGTCATTTTCATACTGATTCTACTCTTGAAATTTTCACAATTCTGAAATTGACACATTGCAGTAGGTTCTGAAATGACTAGCAACATGAATATAGTATATACCAGTGATAGTAAATCCAGAATCTTTCATGTACCAAAATAAATGAAATTGGGAAACCTATATATCAGGCAGCAGCCAATAAAAGTTTTGTTGGATTTTTGCATGATCAAATTGCATGTGCTCTCCACAGCATTCCTTCTGAGGTGAGACAGATAAGAGGAAGGTAACATATTAGTGAGTATTTCCTCTTGGAGCCAGTTGGTAGTAGTCACACAGATAAACAGAGATGTCAGCGAGAGCAGGTCAAACATGGAACCCCAAACAGTATTATATGGGCCTGTATGCTGTACGAATTTAAATTGAGAATGGAAGTTAGTGCAGTGAGAAGAAAAATATGCCAAGCATTCAATAGCGATGTGGTAAATGAGCGGACAGTACAATGATGGTTTAACAAATTTAAGGACAGCAATGAATCCCTCCAACGTGCATTATGTATAGGACATCCACAAGCCATAGACAATGAGGCACTCAAGATAGCTATTGAGGCTGATAGTGGCCAAACATGTGAAGCATTGGGAGAAGCATTCAGTTGCAGTACAAAAACCATTTGACAACACTTCCATCAACTTGAGAAATGATAAAAAGTAGGATGGCAGGTCCCACATGAATTGACTGTTGCTCAGAAAGCGACACGAGCAAATGCCTATGTTTCTTTGATATCTTGTCAAAGAAAGAATCCATTTCTGTACAGAATGCTGACCTACAATGAGAAGTGGGTTTTCTACGATACTTCATGGCATCATCATTGGTTAGCACCACATGAACTCCCTCCCAAACAAATAAAACCACCACTGCATCAACAGAAGGTTATGCTCTGTGTTTGATGGACTGTTCAGAATATTGTGCATCTCAAACTGCTGCCATTTGGCCAGACAATCAATACAAAATGTGTACTCTCAGCAACTGAAATGTGTGCATGAAAACTGAAAACTGTGAATCCAGCATTTGTGAATTGCAGAGGTGTCATTCAGTTACAGGACAACAAGAAGCCACATGTTGCTAAGGTTGTCCATGATACCATTATCCAACTTGATTAGGAAGCACTAATGCATCCCCATATTCCCCGACATTGCATCTTTGGATTATCATTTGTTTCATTCATTAGATAACCATCTGCAAGGATGATGGTTCCATTTGTATGAAAATACCATTTGTACCTTTTAGATCTTTATTAATAATAGAATTAACAAAACTATTGACATTATATATATTACATTATATATATGACACAATATTAACTAACTTATCTTCTGTATTATTTAATAAAAAATAATACAGAAGATAAGTTAGTTAATATTGTGTTAAGAACCATATCAATTATTACTTTAATTATATGTTAATTTGTACTTCAATGATTAATAACAATCATTAAAACAATAACAGTTAATAAGAAACTGAGATGCTTAAAATATTCATAATTTTAATAATTTAATTTCACTGGAATATTAACATTACATATCTGTTCCCTGAAATTACAGATTTTTTATTCACTACTGTTCTCAGTGCTGAACAAGTGCCAGGGAATGAATTAAACTACTTTTTCATTAAGAAAATATTAATTTATTTTTACAGTTCACAAAAAATTACTAAAACAAAAGTTTATATTACAATTAAAAATTCTATTGCTAAAACTATTTACATCAAAAATTTACTGCTGTTTTAATATGCATTTCGGCCCTTTTCTTTGGCCCTCTTCAGTTACATACATGAATTTCCAAAACAACATTTAAACAGTTCTTCAGTAATAAACTTTGATTATTGCCATTCCTTTATATCAAAAATAAAGACATTTATTTCTCTAATTTCTATATTCTAAATGAGAACATTACCATAATATTAAAAACATCAAACATATACCTTTACTTTTATCAAACCATAACTTGTATGTATTTATTGAAATATTACAAAACTAGTTAGCCCCTGGTCACTATATGCCCAAATACACCAAAAATGAAACATTTGTTTCTTATCTGTCAAATTTGAGATTTTTCATTGATATTTAATAAAAAATAATACAGAAGATAAGTTAGTTAATATTGTGTTA
>AYEL01067332.1:0-41012 GCA_000484575.1 Olivierus martensii
GATATTAACTTGTAGTAGAATACTACAATATCAAATAGCAAAATTTCGATTATCTTATAATAAAAAAATCCCGATAATGCATTTCCCCCAAGTACGCCCTTACCCCACTCCGCCTTATAATAAAAATATAGAAATGATAATAACAAACAGTAAATATGAAAAAATATAAAAATATAAATTGAAATAATATAATAACAACAACAACAATAATAATAATAATAATAATAATATATTACATATATTAATATATGATAGTCATTAAAATATTTAATATATAATTCAATATTTTATTATATCTATAATAATGATAATGATCTAAAATGAAAATAAAATATAGATTATTATGGAAATGCTTATTTTCCGTACATAATTTTTATCTTATTAAGTAAATGGAGTATAATTGCTGTTGTAAATTATATTATTAATAAATAGCTCGCGTACTTCTAAAAATGGCTTAAACTACCCAAATACTTCTGAAAATGACCGGAATTGAAAAAAATATTCAAAATACTAAGTTATCCACTGCATTTAATTTGCTATAATTTGTAACTAATAAGTAAGAGATGTATTACATAGCTGTCTTTAATTAAAAAAATACCAAAGAAAAAATTTTCGAAAATAGTTTAAATATTGGAAAATATAAATTGTGCGAACACCCTAAATTTTCTGCATATTAAGATAACATACAAATAAAAATGCTATATATAAAAGTTAGTATTCAAATAAGTATCTTTCAGCATTCGATATTTCTGTGACTAGCCCCAATCGAAAAATAGTAAAATTTTTGCGAAGATAGCTTTATTTTGTAATTAAATTTGAAAAACAGCCATATTTGCTTTATCAAAACTTTAAAGACGTATTTATGATAGCTTAAATCATTTGATTTCCACAAGTATCCATAGTGAAATTGCTATAACTTATTCTGAATATGAAAAGGATTTCATTTTTCTAACTGAATGATTTGTATGAATAAACTTATATACTTATACGATTATTTAATATTTATATAATGATAAAATCATAAATTAATAATACTAAAGTTAAATATAAATATTTGAAAAAATATTCAAGATGTCCACCTTAGATGTTAGCCACGATAGGTGAATATTTTGGGATTAGATTTTCAATCTTATTCATTATTTTATATAATTACAAAAGACACTACCGTCCATAGTAAATCATAAAATTAAAATATTGAGAAATTAAATAAATCTAAAAAATAATTATTTATGGAAAATTTTCATTAAATTACTATAAATTACAACAATATTATTTAATTTCGTTGCAATGGAAACAGAACGTTCGATTCTATTGTTGTTTACCGCCACGGAAAATTGCTAAGCCTAACTGAAATTTTCTTAATCGCCATATTTTAGAGACATTTAATGATTATATAATAAAATATATGGGAATTAAAATTAAAATTTAAGTCAAAAGCCATTGACAACTTTCACTATATAAAAAATGCCTGAAAAGTTTCGAACGAGTCGCCATCTTTACCCTAAAAATATGCTAATGTTACCTAAAGTTGTCGGACTAGAGATCTCTTTTTGCATTTTAATATAATTAGAAAATATATGTAATTAAATATACAAAAATAATATAAAATTATTAATAATAAAGACAAAGTTAAACTATGCTATTTTCCGAAATCATACCATTGCCATAATAAAATATAATATTTACACATTAACTTTTCAGGAAGCAGTGAATTAGACTTATATATCCCAAACAAAATTTTATAACTACTAAATAGAACCAAAATCTTACCATGGCTGAACAAATTCTTCAAAACTTGATGGTAAGAAAAACGTTGATGGCAAAAAACAGCAGTAAGCAAACAGGTAAAAGCTGGTAAACTGCAAAAAAGCAAAAACACTTAAGTGCAAACTCTGTAAAAAACAGTAAACTCACGTAAAACAGCAGCAAAGAAAGAGCACAGTACTTAACTGAACCAAACACAGCGAGAGCCAACAAAGGACTGAGCAATAGATTGTTAAACAATAAGTATCCATATTATTGACAAAAAATTTTTATTAAAATCTTAAAAATTTTGATATATTTAGCATTTTTCGTTTTTATTTTTTAAATATACTATATCAACGATTAAATAAATATATGTTTTAAAAAGTTGATTTATAAAACTTTTATAGTATCCAAGCTTAACTGAATAAGTGTCTTTTGTATAGTCCGTATTAATCTATATAGATGAATTTTAGTTATCTATTATATGGGATTACTACATAAAATTTATTTATAAAATATTATTATTCAAATTAAACAATATTACTTCTTTTAACGTTAGATTAACTTCATATGGAAAATGCTCTTCTTCATTCTGCATTGCTACATGAAGAAATCTAATCATTCCCTACTCTTATCACATCCAAAATATGAAAATATGTTCTTCTCCATTCTGAATTGCTACATGAAGAAATCTAATCATTCCCTACTCTTATCACATCCAAAATATGAAAATATCATCTTCTCCATTCTGCATTTCTACATGAAGAAATCTAATCATTCCCTACTCTTAACACATCCAAAATATGAAAATATCCAAGATTTTCGCAAGAATGACGGATTTCAGAATTAAATATATAGATGAATTTTAGTTGTTTATTATATGGGATTACTACATAAAATTTATTTATAAAATATTATTATTCAAATTAAACAATATTACTTCTTTTAACGTTAGGTTAACTTCATATGGAAAATGTTCTTCTCCATTCTGAATTGCTACATGAAGAAATCTAATCATTCCCTACTCTTATCACATCCAAAATATGAAAATATCCAAGATTTTCGCAAGAATGACGGATTTCCGAATTAAAACTAGCGGAAAAACAAAATAAAATATATTTTCTGGAACGACAATTTATTATTTTAGCATATATCAAATACACTTGCCCTTCCGCATTAAATTTGCGATATAAATTGCACGATATCCTCTGCTATAAAAAGCAAACTTTTCTCAACAGCAAGACAAAAATAAAAATATTTTCTTTGAATTTCTTTCATTCGCCAAGCTCATTAATTCTATTTCTAAAGAAATAACTCAGTTTTTAGAGTTAAAGATTCGTCGCCATTGTCGTGTGATTAAAAGTGCGATGTAATGTAAAAATATTCATTTAAAAACATAAATCTGATTAGAAATTTATTAATACTGTCAAACTTTTAAATAAAATAGTTAATTTTTGCTGTAGAGAGAATATTAAAGAAGATTCTTTATATTTATTCTGTTATTTGAAGGTGAAAAATTTAGTTCGTAGAACAGTGCATATTCTTATAACGACATTAAGGAAGAAAATTCTCTGATTAACCACTGATTGTATATTTCTCGTGAAAAATATGATGACGGACGAGAAAAATTTCGATTCGTTCAGTTTTTAAGGACAATTCGGATATCTAAGTAACATAAAAGACGGCATGAAGAGCAGCGTGCTAAATGTTCAAGTTTTATAAACGTCTTTATCCGTGTGTCAACTAAGAAACGAGTGAGATCTTATTTTCTTTGACTGCTTAAAGCTGAACCTAAATCAAAATGAATGCAGCGAACTACTTCATTACTCGACGAGAATGCATTATTAATCAAATTTATCATCCTGAATTGGCAATTTATCAGTAAATTTGATTAATTAAGTATAATTTATCATATTTACCACTACGAACCGGCGATTATGCATAATCACCAGCAAATGTGAGAAATTCGTAATACAGTATATGGAAAAAATTTATCACTTTTACCGAAATCGTTGGTGATTATGCATAATCACCGGATTAATCACTTTTATCGTAACATATAAAATGGATAATTTTTACTCTAGAGAGAATATTAAAGAAGATTCTTTTATATTTATTCTGTTATTTGAAGGTGAAGAGTTTAGTTCGTGTAATAGTGCGTATTCTTATAACGACATTAAGGGAGAAAATTCTCTGATTAACCACTGATTGTATATCTCCCGTGGAAAATATGAAGACGGACGAGAAAAATTTCGATTCGTTTAGTTTTTAAGGACAATTCGGATACCTAAGTAACATAAAGGATGGCGATGAAGAGCAACGTGCTAAATGTTCAAGGTTTATAGACGTCTTTATCCCTGTGTCAACTAAGAAACGAGTGAGATCTTTTCTTTGACTGCTTAAAGCCGAACTTATTACATAAATGAAAATGAATGCAGCGAATTACTTCATTACTCGATGTGAATGTATTATTAATCAAATTTACCATCCTAGACTGGCGATTATGCATAATATCCAGTAAATTTGATTAATTAAGTATAATTTATCTTATTTATCACTATTAAGATGCCCGCGAAGGGGATCTTTAAAAATAAACTGGATCCATTGATCAGTTTATTTTAAAAGATCCCCTTCGCGGGCATCTTAAGAAGCGGCTGTTAGTGTCGAACTTTTAGCGAAGTTTTGTCGAGCAGTACCATCGATAATCGGTACACTCGACATTATTTTGTACTTTTTGCTTATTATGAATGCAAATATAATTAGTATATATGCTATAGGACAAACTAAATTTGATTAATTAAGTATAATTTATCTTATTTATCACTACGAATCGGCGATTATGCATAACCACCAGTAAATGTGATATATTCGTAATATATGGAAGAATTTATCACTTTTACCGAAATCGTTGGTGATTATGGATTAATCACTTTTACCGTAACGTATATAAAGCATTCTTGATTAAAACATTTTATTACAATTTTTTTATAAATATACGTTTTCGATAATTTCGAATGAAATGCTCAGAATACTCCAAATTCGTAACGTATATAAAACATTCTTGATTAAAACATTTTATTACAATTTTTTATAAATATACGTTTTCGATAATTTCGAATGAAATGCTCAAAATATTCCAAATTTCGCATTTTTCCTAATCGTTTAATGTTTCGACAAAGGAAAAGAATAGATTAAAGACCATTGAAGGTGCATTGTTTTAAAATAACATCACTATTACACTTTTTTTTTGGTGCTAAAAAAGTGATATGAAAAAATAACAAACAAAAATGGAGTGAATAAAATTTTATTTATTGACTTAAAGACTATTGAAGGTGCATTGTTTTAAGATAACATCACTATTACACGTTTTTTTTTTTTTGGTGCTAAAAAAGTGATATGAAAAAAATAACAAACAAAAATGGAGTGAATAAAATTTTATTTATTGACAAAGATTATAATCAAACAATAAACAAGGGCATAATTACACTATTAATAACAAATAATGGCACTTAGTACCAAATAATAAAATATAAGCCAACATTTTACTTTACCTGCCACAATACAATAAAATAGTCGGATATAAGAATGCGTATTGAATATTTCTAATGTTTAAGCTTAGAATTTGCTTCAATCTTAAATTATTATATATTTTTAATCAGTATTAAATCGATATAGTTATTGTGAATACAACAACATCAATTTTTTATTTTAAAAGCAGTGAAAGTAAAATCTTGTCAAATAAAATCTTTCAGAGGGGGAAATATTATATCTCCAGGTGAAAGGTATTTCCTATCTTCTATCACCTCGTATTTGCTCATTTTTACATCTTTTAATCAGTATTAAATCGATAAAGTTATTGTGAATACAACAACATTAATTTCTTATTTTAAAAGCAGTGAAAGTAAAATCTTGTCAAATATAATATTTCCCCCTCTTTGAAAGATTTCTCACTGCCAAGCAAACTTGGCAGTGAGAAATAATTAAAATTTAATTAATAAACAAAAGTACTTTCGGCACGCAAAAAACAGGGAAAAAACACCACAAACAGCAAGAAATGGGTAGCCGGATGGCCGAATAGTAACGCTGTCGGCGTGCTATGCCCGAGTACTCAGGTTGGCGTTCCGGGTCTGGTAACTCCTGAAAAGTTTTTCGAGATGCTGGGCCAGGCCCGGTGATCCCCATCCTTCACCATCCGACCCCCTCCACAGGTGTGGGTGCAGCCCGTGGTTGGAACTGGCCCGCCCCTTAGTAATCTTCCTGATTGGAAAGGGACGTAAAATACGGAAAAAAAAAACAGCAAGAAATGTTTTCAGCGAACGATTCATCGCACGTGGTGTCCTATATCAGCGCTTCTCAAACTATGGGTGACGATCCCAAATGGAGTCGCGAAGCGAAATGCTGGGGTCACAAAAATTAAATTCAAACACTTGAATAATTATTTTTAACTCTCCACCCATAATGTTAATTAATATGTCTTAGTTTTATATTTTTAGTTTATGTTATTTTATTCATATTTATATAACTTCTTTAACGTTTAAACTTATTTTCAAATTGTTATTCCTATGTTCTATTTATAATCGAATGTACAACTGAATTTTCAGTGTAGTTGGTTGATTGTGTTCACAGGATCGTGCGGTAAATTTTCTCAGTATGAGGCAAATCTTCGAAATGCCGCCTCTTAAATGTTTTTTTTTTTCTTTCTAATCAAAACCCGATATGGCAAACAGTTAAAACAAAAGTCTTCATTTCTCATGTATTCCCTCTCGATTTCGATATTCGCCAGCAGAAATTTCTTTCTTTAGAGAATATCCGTAAGGATAAACAAATCTCATTGAGGAAGGCTGAAATCTGTGCCAGTGGAAGTACGTACATAGGGCAAAACCGCTTTAAATGCACGAAGCATTGTACATCTAAATTATGTTTGTACAAAAAGAATAATATTTTGTGTAATTCTAAATACCAGAAATGCCTACCTTGTAAATAACAGATATCCAATTATGTTTTCTTTTTTTAGTATTTACATAATACCGTAAATATAAAAATTCTTGATTAATTTGTTAAAAATATGAATTGATTAAAAATTGTTATTAAAAATGAGTATTATGTCCATTATTATAATGAACATAATGCTCATTTTTATTACTTGATAGGAAATAACAATTTGTTGAGAAAATGAAATTAAGACAAATTGAAAACAGAACCAACTTTCATTCATTATTTACACGGTTGACTTTAAAGAACTGAAATTGCCAATTTTTTATTTTTTATGGACAAATATTTTAATATTTTTATTAGTCGAAGTTCAACATAAAAAATACGAAGTAAAAAATTTTAAAAGTTGAAAAACATACATAGGTTTCTGTTATTTATTTTTTGCAAAGTAGGCTTTTGTGGCATTTAGAATTACACAAAATGTTATTCTTTTTGTACAAACATAATTTAGATATACGATGCTTCGTGCATTTAAAGCGGTTTTTGCCCTATACGCGTACTTTCGAACCATTGTATTGGTGCAGATTGCAGCCTTCCTCAATGAGATTTGTTTATCCTTAGGGATATTCTCTAAAGAAAGAAATTTCTGCTGGCAAATATCGAAATCTGAGAGGGAATATATGAGAAATGAAGACTTTTGTTTTTAACTGTTTGCCACTTCGGGTTTTGATTAGGAAAAACACTAGAAAGTTTAACTGTTTGCCACTTCGGGTTTTGACTAGGAAAAACTAGAAATTCTGGACTTTCGATAAAAATGTTCGGGGCTCCAAAATAAAAAAGGAAGATGAAGAAGAAGAAGAAATGTTCGGCATTTCAAGTTCATATTTGGCATTTCAAGTTCAGCCTAAGAAATACTAGAACTTCTGACAAGTAGGCATTTCGAGTTCGGCCTAGGAAATACTAGAAAGTCCGACAAGCGTTGGGACGTTCTCGTTTTGACTAGGAAATTCTAGTATTTTCTGAATTCGGGTTACCTGTAACATATATAATATGCTACCGAAAACGCCGGAGTTGTTAAGCATTTCTACAGGGTGTCCCAGAAAGAATGGATAAACCTGAAACACCTCATAGTACAGCTATCGGGCGCTCAAAATAAAATACAAAAAATATTTCCCAGATAGTACCTAAGATATGTCATTTTTTTAAAAATGTCGATTTTTTTCACACTATTTTGCGTTTCTATATATCACAGCTACAAATAAATGAAATCCATCGGGTTTTTCGGTGTTATAATCTTCTTCATGGATTATACCAATAGATATGCAGTAAGTCGTATGAGTAGCTGTTGTAATTTTTTGGAAAAAAGTCGGTGGCAAACAGTTTGGGTATTTACTTTAAACAGAAAAAATGTTTAATTAATTGATTCAAGGATTAAATATAAAAAAGTAACAATTTTACCCCATAAATTACACTAAGAGTTCTCGGTAAACAAGAAAAAAGCAAAATATACTTTTTTATTTATATGATATGATAAACTGAGAATGATGATGTAAACAAAAACTGCAAACGTCCCTTAATAAAGAATATGAATATGATTTTGCATTAACATTTTATTATTATAAAATCCCTGCAAATCACTCTTCTTAGCAAAATTAGTCTGTCGAAGTGAAATCGAACAATAATATATTTCAGTAATTGCTAGAAATATTTCAGTTTTGTATTGACACAAACTGTTAGTCTGTCTTGAAGTGAATTCGAACAATAATATATTTCAGTAATTGCTAGAAATATTTCAGTTTTGTATTGACACAAACTTCATATTAAAATTCTCAACTCTGTTATTATAAAATATTGTTCGAGACAGGTTGTTTGTTAAACATTTAATTTATTTCCGAATAAAGATTATGAAAAAATTTATTAGGAATCTTTCTTTCCGGCATTCGACAATCATAAAAATTTAAAGTAAGATGTTTTTAACATATTTGAATTAAAAAGCAAAATACAATAAATGATTCATACTTTTTCCAATTACAGTAGACTCCCGATAATCCCAGATAATGTGGTTCGAAGGAATCTCGGATAACACGGATGATTTGAAAAAAATTCCTCCGAAAACATATAGAGATCGGCAAGATTCTACTTTTTACGGAATCCGAGATTTTTGCATAATATTTTTAATCGTATTATTAGTAGTAAATCGGTATATAAATCAATCGCGAAAACGGAACCCGATAATAGGCTATGAAAAAGTACTTATCACAACGAGTATCGATACCTGTGCGCGACGCCATCTTTAAAAAAGGGACAATGTCTTGCGCGACATGTTCAAGTTGTAAAATTACACGAATTCGTGTTATAGAAGAGCGATTTCATTACATAAATTTCGTATTTTAGGAGAGCACGTTATACGGGAGTTTACTGTTATACATTTTGAAGGGGTCGCGCAAGAATTATATTGAAATTCCTTGGCAAGAACACTTTCAAAATGATGTAATTATATATCTTGGTGCAAATATATATTATATATACCGGTATTAATGTATATATAATATATAAATCTATAAATTGCATAAGTTACTTATGGATTTCAGCATAAAATCATAACCTACATAATCATAAGAACAATTCTCGGTGTATTTTTGGCTTTTAAAATAAGGTGTAAAATCATGACAGGTTTTCGTCATTACGATGATGGTCACGTGACGTTTTACTTCCCGTTCAATATGGCAGCAGTACATGGTTCATTTACCAATTCTGAAATAAATTTTTCGAAATATCTTCTAATCGGTGTCGCTTTCATCCACGGTTCTATTATAATTTTTGACCAGTTTGATGAGAACTATCGAATGATATCACATTTGGCAATTCCGTGAAAAGCAGAATCCAGCCTATCGTCTGGTAAATTTGCAAATGAATAATAATAATATGAAAATTTGGAGTAATAATAATTGGTGTATAAAGTAAATATGTAAGAACTGGTAATGGTTCTAATATCAAATGATATTAGGCCACAATAATGTTAAGCAATGGTAAAAATGGTAATTTTTAAAGCAAAAATTTTATTGAAGAGTAAATAATGTATTTGAAGCAATATTTAATTTACGATTTGACACAGTTACGTATAGATCTTGTTCCCGAAATTAACAATTATCATATTTTCAAATCAGTGAAACGAATAGACCAGGGGTCGGCAAACTGCTGCTCGCGAGCCACATGCGGCTCTTTGAGTACCTACATGTGGCTCTGAAGTAAAATTGAAAATGAAAATAAAACTTTATAAAGTTTTAAAATAACACTTATAAAATTTTTAAAGAATTTTATTCACATAATGGTGATTTCATTTTTTTTATAGATCTAGCAAAACTTCGTGGCACTAAGATGCGCGAAGCGTCATGCCAAGCGACACGCTTGTAAAGATAAACGAATCTTAAAGTTACGCGCATCTTAAAGTTAAGCGAAGCGTCACGCCTCGCGACGTGTTGCCGCAGCGTGACACTTTGTATATCCCCACGATATAGAAAGGGAATGGTGGGCATGATTTAGCACATGGTAAGCAGCTCATTGCTCACACTGATTAAAACCAATGAGAACAAATTTTTTGTGTTTTTTCTTCATTTAATAATTATATAATTAAAATAACTTGTTACCTTAAAATTTTCGTTATTTATAAAAATATATTTATGGCTCTCAAATAATTTTTAAATTGTTATGACGGACAAGTTTGGCTCTTCCGTCTGAAAAGTTTGCCGACCCCTGGAATAGACCAATAGAAAAACGCTAACTGGTCATTAGATCACGTAAACTATCGTATTCTGTCACGAAATATCGCGTGACGCAATGTTATATTAATACAGTACTTTCGAGAGAGAGATTGTAGAATAAAACTTGTCACATTAAATCACGCGAACTATCGTATTCTGTCACGAAATATCGCGTCACGCGATGTTATATTAATACAGTACTTTCGAGAGAGAGATTGTAGAATAAAACTTGTCACATTAATATAACTTTATTGAAAAAGTTTAATATTTAGGTAAATTGCGATATTCTTGTTATTTTTTTTTTAAGATATCCCCTTGAATTTTTCGGAATATCATCTTTATATTATGCTTTTTACCATCATGTATTATAATAAAAAAATAAATAAATTGAAATTTGGTCTAGCAAAATAATTCTAATTCTCTCTACTTCAATTTCCTTCTCTAAAGTCATTAATTTTTGTTATATTGGGAAAAAATTTGAGTATTTACCCGGTTTAGTGCCATTGACGTGTGTAGACGTCATGCGAAAACAACAATTGGGCCGTAATCACCGGCGATTGCCATGATAAAACGTCAAGATTATAGAACGTTTTTGAGTAAATTAGCTTTTTTTTATATTTATGAATAGTAATTAGGCTTAACTACAAAAAAAGGCTGGCCTGTGGCTGGCACGCGGAAATGCCCACAGCCTTCTTAATAATTCAGACTTATTCATTTTATTTAAAATAAATTTCTTTTTAATGATTTCTGAGCATTTTCTAAACTGCCATGTCCGCCATTTTCTTAATAGACTTTTAATTTTCTTTTGACACTTCCGTATTTTATCTTATATATATATTTCACAAATATAGTGGAAGGCTATGGGTGTTTAAAATAAACAATACAGCCATAATCAGTAGGCAATTGGGTCGGCCGAATTGGCCGCGTGGAAACGTTTCGGCTTTTCACTCTGGAGGATCCGTGTTCGAGTCTCGGGTCCCACCCCTTGAAAATATTTATCGTGGGGTCCGGGTCCGGCCCGTACAAAAAACAACAATTGGGCCGTAATCATCGGCCATTGCCATGATAAGACGTCAAGATTATAGAACATTTTTGAGTAAATTAGATTTTTTTATATTTATGAATAGTAATTAGGCTTAACTACAAAAAAAAAGGCTGGCCTGTGGCTGGCACGCGGAAATGCCCACGGTCTTCTTAATAATTCAGACTTATTCATTTTATCATTTTATTGAAAATAAATTTCTTTTTAATGATTTCTGAGCATTTTACTAAACTGCCATGTCCGCCATTTTCTTAATAGACTTTTAATTTTCTTTTGACACTTCCGTATTTTATCTTATATATATATTTCACAAATATAGTGGAAGGCTATGGGTGTTTAAATTAACAATACAGCCATAATCAGTAGGCAATTGGGTTGGCCGGATTGGCCGCGTGGAAACGCTTCGGCTTTTCACTCTGGAGGATCCGTGTTCGAGTCTCGGGTCCCACCTCTTGAAAATATTTATCATAGGGTCCGGGCCCCCCTTGAAAATATTTATCGTGGGGTCCGGGTCCGGCCCGTCGATCCCCGTCCTCCACAATCCGGCTGACCCCTCCGCAGCGGTAGACAGCCTGTGGAAGGGCTTGTTTCGCCCCGCCACAGTGTATTCTACCTGAATGGAGTGTGGCGTTATCTGTTAACAAAAAAAAAGTAGGCAATTGGAGAAAAACATCAGTCCCACCTCCATTTGTTTTCTAAGTTTAAGATCTATTTTTCATCAAATATTTCGCTTTAATTCATACAATAATATATTTTTGCAAACCCAAGTAACTTTTAAACCAGTTACGGAAGATCTTGTATTTCTTTTCTCCTGATGAAGATCTTGTATTTCGAAAAGACATACAAGGATAAATACAAGATAGTCATCAGATAAAGCCTCACTCCATGTTGAAATTACTGTAATCAAAAATTCTTCTTTTCAACAATTATAAACTAATTTTTCTTTTTAATGTTTGTTTCTGTACAAATGATAAAATATTTTTAGTCCTTTCCAGTTTCCGGGATTTAGACAGTTTCTCTTGAAATAATGAGGACGCTCGCTCACTTTGGTATAACTGTTTGCAGATACAAAACCATATAATTAAAGTTAGTGCGGTTATTATTATTAATACGATGGCCACCAGACGATAGTTATTAATTCTTATAGATAATTCAGAGTTGGAATTTGTTGTTGTATTATTGTCATACTTGGTGATATTTTTCTTAAAGTTCTCCGAGTCGTTTTCGTTGTTTACCAATCTATGAATCCAATTTTTTGCTTTAATCGACATTTTATCATCTAATTCTTCTTTACTTCTTTCGTGCCCTCTTTTCTTAATAGTTTTTCGTCGATATTTTCTCAGATATTTCAAAATTTTAAAGTCTTCATCAGATATAGACATCAGCTTGTTATAAAGCTGTTTCTTTAAGGCCTCACTTTCTTCAGCAATAGTGGATTTTCTCGTACTGGTAACTAACTTATAGGAGGCAATTGGATGCGAGCCACTTTTCTGTCTGTAAATGATGTTACGTTTCACATTTTTGTCATCCATTACCTGACCATCATTTTCCATCATCTCGGTTTGAAAATATTTGTTTCTCGTCGAAGCAGGGAACGATTCTTTGTCCACCTGATCTAATTTTACCAAGTTGTCTTTATTTCGAGTCACAATTCGGTTTCTTAATCCCGAAATCTCGTGATTTACACATATTAATATTAGAAATGTCAAAATAATAAGTATATTTATATCCATTTCTAAAGCGCAATATAAACAATATAATTTAGACAAAACAATTACATTTCGTTTTGTCGAACACAAAACGAAATGTAATTGTTTGCTAATATTTGTTGCGCCAACAGGGACGTAACTACGGGAGGGCCCGGGTGGGCTATGGCCCATGTGCTGGCCCACCCTGAATATATAATCCGAAACGTAAGAACAGGGACGTAACTACGGGAGGGCTCGGGTGGGCTATGGCCCATGTGCTAGCCCACCCTGAATATATAATCCGAAACGTAAAATTGAAAACCGCAAGAGTTCAACTTCACATAACTCAAGACGCCTTGAGTTTTGTAAAAATGAAAATTTACAACCGAATACATCAAAATCCAAGACGCCTTGTATTCCGTAAAAATGAAAATAAAAAACCTAATCGTCTTGGATTATGAGGTGTTTAATGTATTCCGCCTTGTTTTCCGTAAAAATGAAAATAAAAAAACCACAAGCATAATTTAAGCCCACATAATTTTTCCCCTTCCAGAAATTATTATTTTTTTCCCCTTCAGCCATTATGCTAACGATAAAAATAACTTCAACACATTAGATAATATCAATTAATTAAGACAAAAATTTTTTCATTAATAAATCATTTTTTTACATATATTTTTGACGTTAAAAATAAAGTTTGATTCGAGAAAAAAAATAAAAATTTTCTCTCTTCTTGAGTTATCAGTGTCAACCATCTTGCTAAGTTTTCACTTTGCATAGAAGAATATGTCTTGGTGTTCAAGACAGAATTTGTCCGATATCTTTGCTGAGATGGCATAAAGAAACTATTAATATTCGTCATTGAAGATATAACTCAAAACTTTTGAAAGATATAGCCGTCAGGCAATTGTTTATTCTCCATATCTGCCACCGTTGTCCTTAAATATAACGCAGAAGAAAATATATAAAAAGAGATACTCTTCAAAGTAAAAGGTTCAAAACTCGCATTTAAATCACAGGAGTATTTGTATTTTAAAACAAAAATTTTTCAGTTTAAGAGAAAAACTGGTTGGCTCATTAAAGTAGAAGAGGAACAGGAAAAAAAATCTTCAGGAGTCACTCTAAGAAAATTATATATATATCAGATATGGCTCACGTTTATTCAGGCAGAACTTAGATAAACACTATAAATAACCTTGTGACAGTATACTGTTAAAAATATATCAAAAGTAGAAGGGTCCGTCACTGATCAGATAAACAATATTTGTAGCTGTTACTGGTGACAACTCATTCCGATTCAAGGTACAGTAGCCAACATAACATTTATTTTTATTTTTTTTCCTCTCCACTTCTCTTTCGAGAGTACAGACTCAAATATTAAACCGTACAGTACCTAATACTGTAAATTCCAATAGGATTTTTCTTGTAAATAATTTAATTCTTTATCAAAAATGATTTATTAAGTCTTCGCTTCTCCTTGCCATCTCGACGATGATGTTGCTTGTCTCTTGCACCTGTACAAAATAAACAATATTAATTGAAAATATGCCAATTGTAATTTTAAAATCTTTAATTCCGTGAGTTTAATTTTTATAAATTATCTTTGCGATTTAATGGATATAAATATACACTTTCATCATTCAAAGAGATCCGGAACGTATGACAGAATTTAAATAGATAATAAATAATAAATAAAGAGCTTAATTGCTTATAAAATAAATTAAAAGACGTAAAATGCTTTGTATAATAATTATTATAAATTATGCTCGCATTTTTCACGCGTTGAAGTATCAAAAATAGGAGTTTTAATTCTGAACGGAATGCATGTTCAACCGACGGAATAGAGAATAGGCTACAAAAGCCATAAAATCTCGATAACTACCTCATAACTTATCCTCAACTATTACGTTCATATTTAACAGCCATTTTTTACTTTACAAAAGCGTTTAGTTTAAAAATATTTAATTCACGTTTATACATATTAATGTAAAAATGTAGCCGAGTGTCAACCATGATATTCTTCCAGAATATCTATTTAATATGCGCGCAATTAATTAAAATTAAGCAAACGATAATTATTGTTATTCCGCAGATGTTAAACGATAAAAATATCAGATTATAAACTGTCTGAAGACAAATTATTGATTAGATTCATCCCCAACTCACCTTCCATTAAGCGTTACACGTTCTTAATTTGTTTCCATCGCTTCTTGATTATTTTTATTACATAAATATTACTCGAAGTTTTCTTCCTCTTCTTCTACTTTGTTGTTATGACTTTTTTCAAAAAAAAAAAACAAAAATAGTTTTTGATTATATTAAAAAGTCAATCAAATTCACTTAAAATTATGACTTTTTTCAAAAAAAAACAAAAATAGTTTTTGATTATATTAAAAAGTCAATCAAATTCACTTAAAATTTTTTTTCTTCGAAAAAATAATCAACTTAAAAATCTTACTTTTTGGATGAATGTCAGAAAGTTTCGCAAACTAAAGTCAATATCAGCATTTTAATAATGTAATATGGAGTCTACAGGTAGATTATTAAGTATTAAAGAAGTCGAGAAAAATTCTCCGGGAATGAAAACAAACAGAAAATGAATTGACGCTCTTCCAGACACCAAAGCACTCGTGGGTATCGTAGAAAAAACTTTTATTATGAGCATTAGTATGACCGAATGCTGGCATATCTAGTAAATATTATTTTATATATAGGTTGCATTAGCATGCGAAATTTTCTAGCGAAATTTCTTCGATCTCTTATGCTTTAAAAAATATTTTTGGTTTTTGCATTAGTGGGATTAAATAGAAAAAAATTCACGATGTGCAAGTTGACATTTTAAACAGCTGATGTCAATTTTATTTATATGCGACTGACCCCTGCTCGGTTAAGTTGTATTGCATTACAGCTTTGTACGTAGAAACCATCACATAAATATTAAAAAAAATTTTTTTTACTAAAAAAAACACTTTTAAAGTTTGTTTTAAACATTTTTTTTTCAATTACAGTATCGATCCTAAACCATCAAAAATTTATAACTTTATCAATATCGTCGATATTTATATTTTATTTTAAAAATACGATAGATGATGATATTATTAAAAATAAATATTTTGAATTTTTAAACATAATAATATGTTTATTTTTTTATTATGGTTTCGAAAAGCTATACATTAAAAAAAAATTGCAATTTTTGTAACATAATACGGAAAATCATGTCTTGGAAGAAAAACTAGATGAATTTCAATTTGTCAGCAGCGAAAATGCAAGATATTCTGATGTTATTTCGCATATTGTTGGCCATGCTTCAATAGAGATAAAATCATATTTCAAAAATTACTTTTTTTCGAATTTAAAAAGAGAAAAAAATTCAGTCGAAATAAGGTCTGTATGGATATTTACAATTGTAAACTACAGAATTTTCCAATTTCTCTTCAATATTCCTCTCTCTCTCTCTTGCTAGTATTATATATGTAGTAGTAATAATAAATAGGTGGATAGACGGAATATTTTAACTTATACTCTATTAAGGTGGATCAACGGTAAGCTGCCACATTACAGATTTAAGATGCACCAAAAAAAGTTCTAAATAGAACTTTATCCAGTTGCGAATCGCATTTCTTACTGATTTACGTCTGCATCTTTTCTTTTTTAAAAGTATCCCGAAAGTTTCGAAAAAAATAAATAAAAAAATAGTCTATTTCGAATATCAAACCGTGAATTTCACATCTAAGCTTTTACATCTTTCAAAAATCTGAGTCTATTCTCGCAACATTTTCTATTATAGAGAGAAAATCCAGAATTATTCATTCCATCTAGTACCAACTCTATCTTGAATCTCGATTCTGAAAGAATATATATATATAGTATACAGTATATTCTACATCGTTAATATCGGAAGGATTTTCATACGATAAACAAAATTATTTTTGAAAATGTTTTAAATCATAATAGAAAAAATTCGTATAAATTAATTGGATCATTAATTTAATTTAAATTCAATTTTTATTAACATGTAAACAGTTAGAGAAAAAAAAAAGCAAAGTGACATCATAGAAAAAATTCGTATAAATTAATTTAATTTAAATTCAATTTTTAATAACATGTAAACAGTTAGAGAAAAAAAAAAGCAAAGTGACTAGATTGCAATGATCTAGTCACTTTGCTTGATGGTTGTTTTTTCTTTTTTAGAGAAAGAAATTTATATTTTACAATCATTAAAATCCATCAGAGTGAATCATTTTATCTTCGGCTAGATGGTTGTTTTTTTCTTTTTTTAGAAAGAGAAATTTATATTTTACAATCATTAAAATCCATCAGAGTGAATCATTTTATCTTCGGCTATCTTTCTTAATAATTTTTATACGAGACCATACATGTTGATCTTCTTTAAAATTCTTCTAGAAAGTTTCTTTAATATCTCCATCCATTTATTATTATTCATCATTTAATCTATTCAATCTTCTCTACGAATTTTTCTTTCTTTTTTCTTTCTCATTAAACTAGCAAGATCATTCGAAGAGTTTTATTGTTTTAGATATACAGCGATATTTAAAGAAAGAAAAAGAGAACCACTGGAATCAATTTGTGTTTTTATTCGAATTCTTAATTCTTTCTATTTGCAATCTAACTAACTCTCCATGCATATATATATGTATATATATATATTTTTTTTCTTTTTCTCTAAAAAAAAAATAATATAATCTACCGAATTATCTTTTCCGTCATCTTCAAATTATTTCTTGCACAAATTTCATTCAAGCGAAAATTAAATTAAATATATATTTTTTTCTTCTCGCTATTACCATTTTATTGGAAATATTCTACTTTATGTATATACATAAATATACATACGTATAATAATTAAATTTTTTTTTTAAATCTTTAAAACTGTCAGTATAATTAAATAAGATAAAATTAAGGAAGAAAATTAAGTTTGCTGATGCAAAATAAAAAAAAAATCGTAATTAATTCTTAATAAAAGCTATTAATATTTAAATTCCACAAAAAATTTTCTGAATTTGTTTTAATTATTATATTAATTATTTCTTGATACATTTTTTTATTATTTTTTCCAAAAATCGGGGTGCATCTTGTTATGGAAATTTTTAAACGGAGGAAAAAAAAAAAATATTCTGGATATGTCGTGATCGCGATCATTGAGACTTAAATTATGTGCGGATACACCTGTTTTCAATATATATGCATCTTTCATGATACATAGCTTTACATACATAAATAAGAATTATTTATTTATTAATTATAGTGCAATTAAACAAATAAGAAAATAAGTATATACAGAGATAAGAATGGCTAGAGTAATTTAACTGTTTTCTGGACCGTGTATTTTTAGTTATTATCTTAATGAACGGTAGCAAGTTTTATTTTAAATAGAAAAATTGTCTCTATTCAGCAACAGAAATCTAATTAAAGTTTTTATAATAAGAAAATAATTCGGAGACAAAGATATTGCATTTTAATTTAATGAGAAAGATCATCGAGTTTTGTTTGATGTAAAGGACGAGGATGATAATTTAAATTTTCTATTTACAGCTCCGTCCAAATGGAAAAAAAATATGGTTCGAGTATATGGAAATCAATTGAATTAAACCAATCGACCATTTTGTTTCAAAATGGCGGAAACTGATGAAAATTTAAATTTTAAAACTTCAAATTTAAACATCTTATAATTACTTTTATACAAAAGTCGCATGCAATACGTATAAAAAAACCACTTAATAAAGTTTTAGCATATTTTTTTTTTTTTTTTTATTGCATTCACTCGGTGAAGTTGCAGTATCAATTAAGATTTATGTTTTATTCCCACTTAAGCTTTTATTTTTAGAATTCATTTTTAGTCGTAATTTTTGTCTGACTTAACAGCACCAGCAGACAAATTTTTTCGCTCCAGCGATTTTCTTTCTTCACTTTCTTTTAATATTTCTTTCGCCACATCTTCAGATCTCACTTCCCAATTTTATTACACCTTCGACAATTAGTGTATTCACTTGTGTCAAACAACTATATTTTTTTATTTTCTTTCTTTCTTCCTTTCCAGTCTTTCCACGACAGCCAACTCGGTTTTTAAAACGTTCTCTTCATCACCAACAACTATTTTCAGATGCAGTTTCGACTTCCAAATATTTATCTAGTGATTCTATACTTTTCTTTGAAATAATTTATTGCTTTACTCGTAACCCCTTACACCTACTTACCATTCATTATATTCAACTTCCGTTCTTCGTACAATAAATTATTTTTATAAATATTTTCGTATTTTTCTAATCAATACAGACTTCACTCAAAAGTGAGTTTTCTCGTGGAGAAAACTGATATTTTTCGATATATTAACTTAATTAGCGTAGAAACTGCCATGAATTAAAAGTAATTATCGATTGATTTACGCATACAAACAGAAATTTAAAAATTAAGTTGTATAGATAAATTATAAAAATTAATTTAGAATATATAAACGTTCTACGACTTTTTTTTTCTTTGCTTCTACAAATAAAAATATGCATGAAGCGATGTTTTTCATTCCGAAATCGAAGATTCGTCTTTTGTCAACTCGCATTCCTTGACAGTAAAAATGCTTTTTAATGAAGCTGCAACTAAATACACACACATACCATACTTAAATGAATTTCTCCTTGAATGAATTTTAATGAATTTTTAGCAGGTGAAGAGAAAGAGAAGGAATAAGAAGAAGAAGAAGGAAAAAAAAAGAAAAACTTGTTTTAAAATCTCACGTACTGTCTGCATTAAAAGGAATGACTAACACTACCATCCCTTATGACAGATGTTTACATTAACTTCTACCCTCCAGGTCAGACCCACTATGATGTCACCGAGTTTTCGTTTTGACAAACTATACACTTCGGTTTAGTTTGTAAGGGTAAAAATGTCAGCCTAAGATTTACTTAAACTAAATTCAAAACATTATTAAAAAATTATTTAATTTCCGTTTAAAAAATAATAAAATTTTATTGATAGGTTTAATTTTTTAAAAAACCCCTTTAAAAAAAAGGATATGTTAATGTTAAAAGATCCGATAAAAGTTATGTAAATGTTATCTATTCGTCAAAAGATAGCATTCGATCTTTTCCAAACTCTTCTCTAAAATTACCTCCCTCAGCTCTCGCTCCTCTTTTGTGTCACGAAGATCTCATGAAAGAATTACCATATTGTTACTTGAAGCCTTTCTTATAAATATTTCTCAAAAGTTTCTCTTTAAAAAAATAAATAAATAAATAAACCGAAAACTCTCTATTCAATTTCCATTAATGCTAACAGTGACCATTCTATCGATTTAATTTTTGCAACTTTATATACATAGAAGCACCAGTATTATTATTAATACATAATACCATCTTCTAGCCAGTATTAAGATGTCGGCGGTGCATTCTTGTAAGAATTGTTAAGAAGAAGACAATTCTGTGACATTAAATGGCTGTCATTTGTCCGTAGCTGTCTCGGCTTTTGACGTCTTTCTATTCTTTGCAAGAAGTTTATTATTAATCTCACTGCCACTGTTTGACGAAAATATTTAATATTAATGCATTATCTCCATTTTATTCACTTTTACCGTATTAATATTCATTTCATTCAACGTACAATTTTAGAGGATTAAAATACGTTTTATTGACTGTAAATTAAAAGTTATAATTTATTTTAATTGTTTAAAAGTTTTATACATAAATTGGGGAAAGTTTGCAATAAATAAACTTTGATATTGAGCAAATAAAAGAAGATTTAAAGGGGAAAAAAATAAGAGTTTTTACCACAAAACAGAAGCTGCAATAATGCATTATTTAAAAAAATATCTGAAGAAACTAAAGTTTAAGCAGATTGGTTTTTGTTGCTCAAAGTCATTTACCAACCTCGATGATTGCAAAGTAATAAGGACATTTTCTTTTTCTATATAGAGCGTGTTTACGAACTGACTTAAATATTGTCTTAATTTTCTCTTATAAAAAAAAATTACGAAACTTGGAAATAATTTGATTGACTCTAAAAAAAATATATAGCTTATATATTTTATATACACTCTTAATGAATATAAAGTCTGTTCTGAAGCAGTAGAATGTATCGATTAAGCAGAACATGAAGTTTTGACGTTGAGACTTTTTTTGCCTTCATAAAAGTTTATAATGAATTACGTTTAATTGACAAGAACGGGAGAGAATATTTTAAAACACATCAAAGTTGCAAATTATTTTTCGCAACTTTCTCCAATTGAAATAAACGCATCGTACAAACATACAAATACGAAAGGGGAGGATGAAAAGAAGAGAGACAGAGAGAGAGAGAGAGGAAAAAAAAACAGAGCACAAGTTGCAGTTTCTGATTTCGATCACACGGATATAAATTTATATAATGGGTCACTCATATGGAACAGATGACAGCATAATCTGTAAAACTTCCAGTTTATCGTGAAAATTTACGACACAATTTACACATAAATGACATGACACCTAAGTCTAAATGAGACATAATTATAGGGGAGAGAGAATGTTACTGTCATTGCTAAATTGTCTATAGTAATGGTTCCATCATTTTTGCTATAAAATGTCGCGCGGAGTTACTACTAGATTCTGCTATTGGAAACTGGTAGAAAAATCACAAATTTTTCAGAATGGTACAGCAAGAGATACGACTTTTACTGATAGTAAGTATGTATATATGTATGTATACGCATATAATATATATTTGATTTGCAGTGTACGGTTCGAGCTTCGTTAGCAGTTTTGTTGCTACCGCGTTAATATTTATTGTTTATCGGAATCTAACACTCGTTAAAAAAGTAAAAAAAATTCATAAAAAAAGTGAAATATGGAAGAGAATCGATAAAAATTCGGTCATTAACTTTCGATAATCTTTCATTACAAGTTTGATACAAAGTAATTGATATTATCAAAGGCCGATTGCTCCAGAAACGACAACCGGACACTGATTTAATTAATCTTCCAATGAAACTACAAAACTCTGACATACTGTACAATTACAATTGTAATTAAAACACGCCTATCTTCGCTTACACACCAAGAGTTAATCTAATTTGTGTTGATATCAGTTTCTAGACTTGTGGAATGCTATCCAATCTTTATTGTACCAATTCCAGTTATGGTTAACTGGAAACTTTGACACAAGTTTATACATTACGTTTAAGAAACTCATTCTCTGCTAAACTATATATATCTATCATGGGATGAAAAAAATAAACTTTCCGCTGTACAATATACAGCCGAGTAAAACTAACTCGGTACCATCTTAAATTGTTACTTTCTATCATCCATCTTGCCATGAAGAGTTTTCGTATGTTCGCTTGAAAAAAAACCTCTTACTAACTTATTTGACAGATTATCTGAAGGATTGGAAAGAGTCTGCAAAATTTGAAATAATAAGATTTGATATTTTTGAGTAATGTGGATTTTCTAGGGGTTTTT
Organism: Olivierus martensii; assembly: GCA_000484575.1. NCBI lineage: Eukaryota > Metazoa > Arthropoda > Arachnida > Scorpiones > Buthidae > Olivierus > Olivierus martensii. The sequence goes on from AYEL01067332.1 coordinate 22,616, forward strand.
TTTCTTTTTCCCCCTTTTAACTTCAATTTGTCAGTTTGATTTTATTTTCGGATAAAATTGATCGTGAGCATTCAACAAGATATTTTTTCAATCTGTTTAAGTACTTTTTACGGTTAATAATGATGGCTAGTTTTAAAAAAATGCAATTTTCGATATTAAAAATCGCCGATTTACCGAACGACCTCTTAACTGGACGACCGATTATCCGGCAAAATAGTATAGTTTAAAACAAACAATGTTTCTGCTTAAAGAAAGCAGGTTTTCGGCTATCCGTGAATAAAAAAAAAATCGATTTTTTTTGGCATTCGTGTTCCGATAATCGACTTTAAAATAAACTAAAATAATGATTGAAACTGAAAAAAAAAAAAAATATTTATATGTAAATAAAACTTGTTATAAATAAAACAAAAATTCTTTTTGATACATTTAAGTTTTAGTATATTAAAAAAAGAAACTTTTTCAACTTGTAGTAACAGTTAATTTAAATTTTAAAATAAACGTATGGAATTTTTTTAAAAAATTTAAAGAAGAAAAAAATATATATATGGATTTTTAAAAACTCGTCGAGAATAATTTATCTCGACGAGTAAAAGCTACGTATATACAGTGCGTTAGAAGTAGAAATGCTAAAATTCTTGTTATGAGAACGCTTTTCAAAAAGAGAAAAGAAGAAGAAGGAAAAAAAATCTTGGAAGAGGAGAAAGAAAACTTTTTTCCTTCCTTCTCATTTACTTCAGTTCGACTTTCATTTGAATACTTTTCTGATCTGAAAACTTGAGGATCCTTTCCGCGGCGGGAATGGACTGAATACCTCACTGACTAACAGGATCTTCTGGTTGCTATGGTAACGGGCAGAAGGGAAGGTTGATAGGAGGACCGTCTACCCTGCCATGATTAATTACACCGTTTCGGATCAATAGGAAAGAGAGAGAGAGAAAGACAGAACTCACCAGTTCTTTGGTCTAGTCAATTATACTTGTTCTAGAAATACGAAAAATTTTTGAGAAAGTTGAGTTTTCAATTTGAAAATATTTCCAGAGAACTTTATCTATTTTTTTTTCTTTCTTTCTATTATTTTCTTAATAGAAAAAAAAGAGAAAAAAATGCGGTAAACATTATTTTCTCTCTCTTTCAAAAGCGGTAGTTAGCTATTTTTTTTTTCTTTCTTTCTATTATTTTCTTAATAGAAAAAAAAAGAGAAAAAAATGCGGTAAACATTATTTTCTCTCTCTTTCAAAAGCGGTAGTTAAAAAACGGAATGCGTACATCAACTATTTTAGGAAGAAGAAAATAAAATGATATCGCTGATGACCGTTTTCCGAAATGGCCACCACCTAAACGATGCTTTTACAGTACTATAAAGTCGTTTCTATGCCTTTTCGAATTCAGTTCATGTGACACTTTAGGGGTGTGTCGCCGCAGAGTGAAAACCCAATGATGGATTAACAGTCTTTTTCTACACCAATTCTACAGCCTACATTCAGACGACTGACCCCCACACGACATCTGTAAACGTCACATTCGGTTCATTGTACCGAAATTACCGTTACTTTTTACTAAAATAAATTTATACCTACACTTCTAAATAACCGTAATAATAATAATACAACAGGCTACAACAATTACAACAATTTAAATTTACTATTTAGTACAACAACCGTAAAAATTGATGGAGAAAAATTTCTCGATCATTTTTTATTTCTTCCTCTTCTAGCAATAAAACAACTTAGCACATCGTTCTCGCCATTCTAAATCTTTTTGAACACTTTACCACACTACATTAATTTTTTATCGAATATATATATATATATATATTTTTTATAATAGTAAAATGCAATATGAACTACTTTACTAGGATAAATTCACTACATAACAAGTATTTTATTAACTAAAAAAAGTTTAATTCTGACATATTTAAATTAAAAAAAAAACAAATTTGTTATGGGAAATATTGTTAAATAACAGATTATCACAATCATCATTAAAACTGAAAGAAATTAAAATAATTATATGAATAACAATACTTGCTACAATCACCTTATAGCAAATAAAGTATTGATAGAATACTACTCTTATCTATATACTATAAATTATCTGACTGTGCCTTTATGCAGTCCAATTCTAATACAGTATTTTAAGAAAATCTATATTAACTAGAAAACTATTAGACAGTCATAATAGTTAGTATAATAGAATATAGTCAAAAATAATATATGACTGAAAACATATATTAATGAGATAAAGATCTTTCTAGTGATAAGATAAATACAACTTTTTGACCATCAAGCAATTAATTATTTTATCAAATTGTGTTAGGAAGCACTTAAAGCAGTAGGATAAAAACAAAGCTTACTTGACTGGAGTATTTTCGGTTACAACATAACCATTTTCAGTGGTTATGTTGGTACTGACATTTGACTGCTTTAAGTGCTTCCTAACACACACAATTTTGATAAAACAGTTAAATTTGGATTTTAATAGTCTTTTGAAATTTGTTAGTTAATTATCAAGCCAATTAAAAAGCATTCTCAGTCATCTAATAATTTTCTTTCATCTAAATCCAGTTCTTAAATTTGAATTTAAAATAATGTAATAATTTTGTAGAGATTTTTGTAGATTTTATCTAAAGTGTATTAATAATAACAAAGTTAAAAATACTGGAAACTTCCTAACTACCAAAATATCATTTTAGAAAAGTTGAATCAACCTTATATTTGTATTCTGATATGATAAATTTATAAAAGGTCAAAAATTAACATGATTCAATTTTTTTAAAACTAATAATAATAATAAAATTAATCAAAGAAGAATTGCAACAAATTCTGCTCTATTTACTAATGATGTTATAAAAAATGTTCAAAAAAAGATCATTTTCCATTTAATGAATTAGTGAATAATATACTTTCAAATATTTAATGCAAAATTATTCAAAAGAATTTTATACCTACTAGTTTAACTAGTAATTATAAAATTGTTTTGAAGAATTTTCCAGAATTATTTTCGAATTTCTTTAAGATCTCTTAACAAAAGTCTATGGAATTTACATAAAGTGAACGATTTAGCACATCCAATCTATCATAGAAGAACTGTCATTGAGAAAAAGCTCAATTATTAGTAATAAAATAAAAAAAGAATTTTAGTATTGTTAGTTTAATGTTTTCTATATATACTGCAAAATTTACTTCATAAAAATTTCAAGTAAAATTCATTTATAAACAAATTTTCATGTTCTAAATAATTCAACTCCAACTAAAAAGATTGACATAATTTATAGAACCTGAAAAAGATTTGTCATTTAATAATAAAAATATTCTGAGGATGAATTCAATATTTTAAACTAGAATAGTACAATATTGGTCAAAATACATCATAACATAGACCATTTCTGGCATTCAAATGAAAATTAAACTTAATTTTGAAACAATTTCTTTAAATTGAACTTATTAATTATAAATAAAAAATTAAAAATGACAAAAATAATTTTAATAAACTACCAAATATTTCTATTTTATAAGGAAATTGAAATAATAAAGAAGGTTATTTTTTCCTGGATTAAAAACAAGGGTATGAAATTACTTGATGAATTTAGACTGAATTCTAATGGGAAAAAGTTTCTCACAGATAAAAGTGAAGTTGCTTAATTATAATTTAAAATCACAGAAAATATTTTACTACTTAAATATTATATTGAATTCTGATGTAATATTCTGATAATTCAGTTCAAATATTATACAAATCATCATTATGAGAAATTTTTATATAAAATTTGAACTAAATAAAAATGGTCTTGATATACAGGAATACCTCGATTATTGCGGTTTCGATTATTGCGATTCTCGATTTATCGTGGTTTATAATTTGATACCAAAATTTCAATTATTGTGCTCAAATCTGAATTATCGCAGCCACTACATATGCAACAAGAATTACATTTAGTTCGAGTCGCCACTCTCCAAGTAGCGCTTCGTTTTTATCCGATAGTGCCTGCTCACCATTCACCAGTAACTATCCACCTCTACTTGAAGTACATGTGGATATTTATTTCTCTTCTTATTTACCCCTACAGTGAATGCTAAAAGAAACAAGGATGATATCAAGGCTACAGCTATCAAGAAGAAACGTAGAGTGATCAACTTAGAAGATTAGCATTTTCCACATAATGGTAGAGATGAAATTGATTTTAGGTTTACGAAAAGAAAACACATGACTGATTTCTGTAGAGAAATTAATCATTTGTTTTCTTTCAAAAATCAGTCACCTGTTTTCTGCTTTAAAAGAAACATATGATTGATTTCTGTAAGTATGTAAAAAGTTGTCATAATGAAAGCTGATTGCAATGATTTATTAGCATAATAGCATTATTTAATTCTAAGAATACAATTAATTCAATTTTACACAATTCAAGAATTAAGTTTTCTTCTTTTTATCATATAAACTTTTTAAAATTTATTTAAAAAGTAATTGAGTTTATTTGTTTAATAAATTCAAGTGTTTGAAAAAGAGAGCCACGTGATTTAAAATATTACTTTAGTGAATAAATTGTTTAAATTGAATTTTGCCTTTTTTTTTTCTGTCAAAGATGATGAACAATTTTGTATATTGATTATATATAATATAAAATTATAGTTAATGTAGAAATTTGGTAACATTTGTTATTGATTGAATTTAAAAAAAAAGTCGCTTTTTATGTTCTATAGTTTTTGTGTTGATATCATTTATAATTTTGACAATTAAAGTGATAATTGGAAGAGGAAATGTACCAAAGTGGTGGCAATGGATGCATTAAATTTCAAAACAGCAGAAGAACAATATAAAATAACTTTAATTAAGAGAGAATTAAATAAAGTAAAAGAATTTTCATTATCTAAATAAGATTTTAAAATTTATATATTTCACTTGTTAAAGATTTTGAATATATTATATATAAAATTTTAATTAAGGCTTTCACTGGATTTACCGATTCTGAATTTGATACACTACCTGCGATTGCAACTGGTAATTGGGGATGTGGCATTTTCCATGGTAGCCCTCATTTAAAATCATTAATCCAATTTATGGCTGCATCGCAAGCAGAAAGAGATATTGTATATTTCACATTTGGTAATAAATCTCTGCAAGAAGACATAGACAAAATGTACAGATTTCTTAAGGAAAAATGTGATACAGTCGGTAAGTTAATGAGATGTTTCATTTAACTGTTTATAATTATGATAGAAAATTTATTAATTTCAAATAAATGAAAAAAAAATATAAAGTTTTAAGAAAAGCATACAAAACACAACATATTTTATATTTTCCATCAGGTGACCTATGGAAATTGTTAGAAGCATATTCGACAGTATACACCTTAAGCAATGATCAGGTTGTGCCACAACTATATGACTTTATTTATAGAACAGTAAATAGGTAAAATTGTGAACATATAGTTATAAAAACTATTTCAATCATGTTTATGTGTACATTTTTAAAAATTATTTAAATAAAATATTTTTTATTTGTTTTTTGTGAAAGAATTCTGTATTTTTTCGAAATCATTGCACGTCTAACACATTAAACAACATTAAAATTATCAGCATCCACGATTATTTCATAAAAATTGGAACAAGGATATATTTCGAATGATTCGAGATACTGTATCTTAGGACAATACATAATTTAAATATACTAAATTGCATATTATGCACTTAGATATCACATAAAGGGAACATGTGGCATTTATCATTCCCAGGGACATCAATATTTTTTTATATGTATGTTAGCAAATGAATGCATTCATTTGCTTATCTGTAAAATTCCGTATTATCATTAAGTAGAATGGATATTGCATATTACATAAACCAGACACTACTAAAATAACTTTAAACAACTGTTTTTATTATAAAATATGTTATTATTATTAAACATACATCATTTATGCTAACCGCACATAAGTTTATGCTTAACAAGTAGAAATCAAAAATGTAATCATATGTATATTGACTGTTCTATTTTATGAAGTGTATCATTAGGAAAGTAAAAATCACGAACATAACCAAACACTCCAACTATGACAGGTTAATAATCAATATTTTTCTATATGATTTTCCTCTTTGACAAAAAAATAAAAAAGAAAATAAATTTTTCTAATCGAATTTTACGTTCTCACAGTAAATAAACTGGTTCTAAATATGTAAAAAAAATTATAAAAATTTAGTTGAATTCACGAAGCATGGTTACCAATCTGAAACGCATTAAAACTCAACTTGCGTGAGCTTTAGAGCTTAAAACGGTACTTGACTCTGTAGGTTAATCTATTCTTTAAATTGCTATTTTAGTAAGTAAATAAAAAAATAGCTCCGCATCCGTTATTTTATTGGCGAAGTGTCAGTTTTATATTAATCACAATGCGATTTTTGCGAATTTAATCGACCAAAAAAAAAAAAAAATGAGAGAGATTGCTAGGAATTTTAACAAGATTCGAGAAGGAAATTTCCATTAATTAGTCTCATTAAAATCATGAAATAAGTTCAACAAGTCCGAGAACAAAAGACACACATCCTGAGTTTTTGGGTGCGACTTCAAAACTTGTCAGAATTATTTTTCAGGTCGATTAAAGTATTGTCTAGATGAGGATACCAGTTTTTGGGGATTAAAAATAGATAAGAATATTAAATAGGCTACAATTAATGGTACAAAAGAATTCTTATAAAACAAAATGAAGGCAATTAATATCAATTATGTCACCTATTGTGCGTGTCTCCAACTGATGCATTGACAAACGACACGAGAAAAAGAAGAAAAAACGAACTCATTGTAATATAGGAGTCAATATGATTTTTCTTTATACTTAATAAGTATCTCACGTAGCGATAATAAAATGTAATTATCCACCCTGGACACTTTTTTTCCTAATTATCGTTAATTTATATATTGATTGAGGTTCTTAAATGGATGTTTTATTGGTTATCAACAGCGACTATCAAAAAAAAAAATGTCACACCAGATGTGCTATCGCAGGATAACTAACGATGTTGTTGCCTTAAAGTCTATTATAGTGAGTCGTCAATGTGGCAATTTACAATGAGGCCCCGCAAACGTGACCCTTGACACACTCCATCTCTAGATTTTCGTTCTAGATCCGTAGGGCCTCGCATAAAGAAAGGGTTTGCGTAAAAGTCGTACGCCCCTTTTGTGTTTTAAGAGTTCTAGAACTAGTTCTGTTAAAGTCGTAACCTTAGATCGGAGGGGAATAACCCTGTTAAAGTAGTCTACACCCGGATCAAAAACGGGGATAAATCTCTCTAACGCCAATTAGTTGGAACCCCGACAGCGTTTTATACGGGTTAACATCGACGGGCAATCGATTAGCATAGCAAATAACGGACTTTTTTGTATAGGAAAGAATTCGATGAGGCGGAGACTCGACTCACGTGACTCCAACGGTGCATTCTAATACGAGCTCCGTTAAGCGATGTAGGTCGTCTAGAAAACTTTAGTCGGGATTGCTGCTTCGCACTCGACCACATGGCTGACTAGAGGGGAGGGTGGATGTACACACACATTTTTTTTCTTCCTTTCATGCGTTTCTTCACTGCCATATGACACTTGAAGCAACCGTATCTGACAAAGGGACCAAGTGGTGCTGCAGTGACTGTACGGACTATGTTCATCGAAAGTGATTGTTTATAGTGAGATTTAAGTAGTCAGTATGAAGTGTCTGCTTCTTATTTTCTTATTTATACGGATAAAAACGGCCGCTAGTCAGGGTAAGTCTTGTAATTTGATCATTTTCTTTAAAATTATTATTTTATTTTTTTTATATTTTATAAATCGTAATTGAAGTCAAACACTGGATCGCTGAACTGCTAGTTTAAAAATATCCTTGTCCCATTCTTCCTTGTGCTTTGTAATATACCTCTCGGGCCTTTCTATATTTATTAATTTTTTTAGGTTGTTTGTAGTTGTTTTATAAAATACATGAGTAATTTGCTGCTTTATAAAACACGTTATTATACTCGCTACGTTTTACTATACGTTAGTACTCGCTGCTTTATAATATATGTGAATACTCGCTGCGTTATAATATATGTGAATATTCGCTGCTTTATAAATATACGTTAGTACTCGCTGCTTTATAATATATGTGAATACTCGCTGCTTTATAATATGTGTGAATACTCGCTGCTTTATAATATGTGTGAATACTCGCTGCGTTATAATATACGTGAGTACTCGCTGCGTCGTAATATATGTGAGAACTTGCTGCATTATAATAGACATGAATACTACACGTATTTTACAATGCTCGCTGCATTGTAAAATAACTGAATACTCACTGTTTTGTAAAATACGTGAGCGCACACTGTTTTATAATAGATGTAAATACTCGGTGCGTTGTAAAATACGTGAGTACTCGCTGCGTTGTTGCTGATTTCGCAATTAATCGCAATCTTTCCGATTTTTTGTAGTCGCCAGCGTTATCTGTCCATCCGAGAGTTTTAATCGAGACCGGAAACCAAGTAAAAATTCTATAATTAAAAAAAAAAGTCGATAACGGTACTCAACCAAGCATTAAAGAGCGCATTCTCATTCGCCACATTTACTTTATTGTCCCATAATTTGTGGCGGATTATCTGTGTTTCCATGTCCACTTGAAGGTTCAGAAACTGTACAAGATATCGTCTATCGATTCTTTGTACAACCTGCTAACCCACTTTGACACAAATTCGCCGGTAATCTATCTACCAATCTGAATTTTTGATTTATTCTAGCGGCTAGCAAAGCTTTCGAAGAAATCGATGCATAGATAAAATATCGAAGTATGCAAAACAAAAAAAAAATATCCCTGGGGCATCCGACGCGTTATACCCCTTCCAGCACCGCTTCTACTACATTGTTGTTTTGTATCGGCAAGCTAACACACCCGGAACGAAACCTGCCGATCGCCAATAGTCTTTAGGTAATTGTATTTTTAGTTATCATACTCTACCTGTTGCACAGTTATCTAGGTCAGCGGCCCTTACGGTAAAACCTTGTAGTTGATTAGAACCTAGTACAGCATCTCGTCCGTATCATTAGCGTTACTAGTGAAGCACAGCAGTACAGTTGATGTTTTAAAGGAAGGTTTTCCTCTTTTTGTCGTTAATTTTTTTTGCTATTATGCATGGGAATTAGGTATAGTTACGCTCAGGACGTTCACCGTTTGCGTTTTTGTACGTGGATACAATAAAAGAAACCTTTTCAGACGCGAGGTTTGAAGCGAAAGGAAATTCGCTTACAGCGTTTATTTTTTCTGCTATCGATTCTTTATTCAGTAAACCGTGCGAAAGTCTAATGAAACGTTTTCTCATCTATTAATTTCGAGGATTTGTTGAACCGTTTGCACAGGAAAAAGGCGGACGAGGATCTGATCTCGCTTCAGAATGTCATTGCTAATTACGCAAATTTGTATAGAGCAGTTGGGTGCTGCCGAAATATATATATTTTTTTTTTTTTGCATATCTAGAACGTGCATACAGAAAAATTCGTTTTAAACCGGTCATTTCGGTGGTGATTTATAAAAATATCCTTGAAAACTTAGACCTGCAAGGACGTCTAGCACTGGTTATATCGGTTTTTCTTGAATGAATGGTTTAACTTATCGAAAATAATTCTGTCCGGGTTTGGGTTTCGTGCCCGTGTACATTAATACAGAATTTAGACGTGGATGAATCATAAAAGTGGGCGTTAAGACAATTCAAGGGAAGATAACTCGCTTAAACATGGATGCGCTCATCGTAAACGCCCAGGCGCGCACATTAGATTTGCTAGAGTCTAGATGGAAATCCGACATGCACATACACACATTTAAACGTCCTAGAAAGGGAAACAAATGTAGGAAATTCGCGTTTGTTCCTGTAATAGCATTAGAAAACAATCTGGTTCGTTTACCAAGTAGTTTTTGAATCTCTATTCGTACAGGAACGAGTGAAAAATCGGCGATTTTTGCAAGCTTCGGTTTTATAAATAAATTCTTCTAGGAAGTTACATTGGACAGTCGCAACTGATAAGGGACATCGTTATCTATAGTTTGAGGTCAAACCAAGAGGTTAAGTCGGTTAGAAAGCAATCCTTAGATCACGAAAACACCATTTGGATTTTTGAGAATTTTTTTTTTGTGTATTTGTGTGTCAAAAATATCCAGAAAAAAATATTATCCTTAATCGTGAGGTTTTTGTGTTGTTATCGGTCACGTTTTGTTTGATTTATTATTATTAAACTGTAAATGTTTATATTTTTATGCCAAGTGGCATCACTTTTTTCGGATTTAATTCTTAAATAGTACGTTTTATATAAATCATCAGAATTTTCGTCTGGCAGTGCCAGATGTTGCGTGTCTAGTTTTGGACCAGAATATCTTCCTTTCCATGACGATATTTCTGGATTTAGGTCAGGATTTCCTATAAGAATTTTCATAAATATATTTCCTAAATGAATAATTTACTTTTGCGTAAACCCGATGTGCTACTTAAGGAATATTAATCGAAGAGTATGTGTCAGCGGATATTCTCGATGGGAACTTAAAGGAAAAAACTAGATATGCAACACGAATCTGGACTTGAATTTTAATTTTCGCTCGATTAAATGTATAAAATTATATTTTTCTTGCTTATATCTCTAGTTTAGTCTTCCTAAATGCTACTTGTTGAACAAATATGCGTTAGAGATGGCTGCCCATTTCTTCATTACATTAAAATGCTACTTGTTGAACAAATATGCTGTAGAGATGGCTGCCCATTTCTTCATTACATTAAAATGCTACTTGTTGAACAAATATGCTGTAGAGATGGCTGCCCATTTCTTCATTACATTAAAATGCTACTTATTGAACAAATATGCTTTAGAGATTGTTGCCCATTTCTTCATTATATTAAAATGTTACTTGTTGAACAAATATGCTGTAGAGATGGCTGCCCATTTCTTAAATACATTAAAATGCTACTTGTTGAACAAATATGCTGTAGAGATGGCTGCCCATTTCTTCATTACATTAAAATGCTACTTGTTGAACAAATATGCTGTAGAGATGGCTGCCCATTTCTTAATTATATTGAAATGGTACTCGATGAACATGTTTTAATTGGTAAAATAAGATAGCATATGTCGAATTTTAACTCGTAACATTCGTGTTTTAAGTTTTTAATACTACTAGGTGAATAAACGTGATAATGCCGAGATTTCCCTTTATTAAGCAAAAAGAATAACATGATTGTTTCCTCATGTCTAAGCGTTATTGAATATCAAAAATTGTCACATTTTCTGTATAAATCGTGTTTAAAATCTTACTGCTACTTGAGGAACAATATATTATTATAATTTATGGATTAAATTACATTAAACACTTAAAATTAATTAAAAAACTGCAAGAGACTGAATTGTTTTCCATAAATGCGCTCGTAAAAATACTACCTCATGAATAAATGTAACCATTAAATCGACTTCAGCGTTTAATCGATGCAATAAAAAGTTATTTAAGTTAACAATCGCATTATATGTACTTAAAATGCTATCAGGTGAACAAACGTAACAAAAAATTAGATTGTTTTCTTTACGCGATCGTAAAATGCTGCCTGTTGAATAAATGCGATTATTCAATTGATATCTATGCTTTAACTATATTTATTATCCCAAAAATGTAAAACAAATTCAGTTTGTCCTTTAAAAATGCTACCTAGTAAACAAAATATTCATAAAACAAATAAATCGATTTTTATGTTTTAACCATGCTTATAATCCAAAAACAGTGAACAAATATATACTGTAATTTGTTTCCTAGATTGCGATCTACGATCACGTTTACGTTCTTAAAATGCTATCCGGGGAACAAACGTTAAATAGCGAAAATTGAGTTGTTGTCTCTTCCTGTGCGAGTCGTAAAACTCGTTATCTATCCCAACAAAATGTAACACAATGTTCCGGTATCATCTTCCGATTTTGTATTGAAACGGTTCCGCAAAATTATGCATTTGTAACAACAAATCACTTCCCCGTATCTGTGCCATTGTTTCAACTTCATCACGATTATTGTACCGTTAGAGAATGCTATCTGAGTAATCTTATCAATTATAAACTACCAATATACAATAGAGTCTATGGGGTTACGCGGAAGGTTAAACTTTACAATTCTTCAGTTTTTTCTCCAAAGAATACTTATTGTGTTAACAAACTATTTGCCTTCGGGCGGTTAAAAAAGCTGAAAAGGAGCACGACAATAAACCACCCGTTGTTAAACTTCTAGGTAACAAAGGATCCAATTCACTTAAAGTCTTGTCTAAAATGTTCAAAAATGATTTAAAACTCTCCATTTTTGGAACGAGTTTCTGTTAAAAAATCAAAAAAAAAAAAAAAAAAATAACGGGGAAAAAAAAAAAAAAAAAAAAAAAAAAAAAAAAAAAAAAAAAAAAAACTATAACGGGGAAAGTTGTAGGTCGTAACAAGTGCCAAATAACAAAACCTTCGAAGGATGACCAATGCAGGATACGACTTTTGTCCGACAAAAGTAGTTATCCTTGAATAACGGGTGGATCCTGTGTTAAAGTATTCTTCTCAGAAATAACGTGACATTTTAATTTAACAAAAATTCCACTTAATTTATTTAAAGTGTACCGTTTAAAGGTGGCATCGGTACCGAAAAAATTCTTGTAAGATTTTAACTGTTTTAGGTAGCGCAACAAGTTCAATTCGACTTGTTGCGCCAGTGGTGACAGGAGGAGAAGTCTCCGCTTTTTCTTTAACAGGTGACGTTATACACGACAGCAAGGTCGCTTTATAAGACATCTGCAACTTAAAAACCGTTTGATAACGTTGTAGTGTTGTTTTTCTCCTTTAAAAAACGTTGCAGTTACTTTCAGTTTGAGTAGAATGATGCCGTTGGGTCATTCGAACTGTGTGTCTCCAGTTGTGTACATAAAAAAAAACACTATAGATTTGTCATACCTCTAGTTGTTGTTGAAATTTAGTGCGGAGGTTAAGGAGGTCAAGGGCTTCTACTAAATATGGTTAACTGGTTGTTTAATTAACTTTCTCGTTATAGCGGATTTTATCTGGCCGTTATCAAAGAAGTGTATTATAAACGAGTGCAGTTGTCATATTACAAACTATAAAAAAATTTGCTTGTTTTGAAGGACCGCAAGAAAATTTGAATTGATTTTTTTATACTGTTTGCTATAAAAAAAAGTAGCTCGTTTTAAGGAATAAAGGAATATTTGAATTGATTTTTATATTATTTACTATAAAAAAAACTGTCTGTACTGAGGAGCGCAAGATAATTTGAATGATTTATTGCACTGTTTGCAAAAGAAATTCGCTCTTTTCTGAGGAGCACGAGAAAATTTATTGTATTGTTTATAAAAAAAATCGCTCGTCTTTGAGGAGCACAAGAACATTTATTGTACTGTTTATAAAAAAAATCGCTCGTCTTTGAGGAGCACGGAACATTTATTGTATCGTTTACAAAAAAAAATCGCTCGTCTTTGAGGAGCACGAGAACATTTATTGTATCGTTTACAAAAAAAAATCGCTCGTCTTTGAGGAGCACGAGAACATTTATTGTACTGTTTATAAAAAAATCGCTTGTCTTTGAGGAGCACAAGAAAATTTATTGTACTGTTTGCAAAAGAAAATCGCTCGTTTTTGAGGAGCACAAGAACATTTATTGTACTGTTTACAAAAAAAAATCGTTCGTCTTTGAGCACGGAACATTTATTGTATCGCTTACAAAAAAAAATCGCTCGTCTTTGAGGAGCACAAGAACATTTATTGTACTGTTTGCAAAAAAAATCGCTCGTCTTTGAGGAACACGAGAACATTTATTGTACTGTTTATAAAAAAATCGCTCGTCTTTGAAAAGCACAAGAAAATTTATTGTACTGTTTGCAAAAGAAAATCTATTGTATTCTTTAAGAAATAAAATCACTCGTTTTGAGGAGCGCAAAAATTTATTGTACTTTTTCCAAAAGAAAATCGTTCGTTTTTGAAGAGCACATGAAAATTTAAACAAATCTGTCGTTTCTTTTCCATAAAAACTTCGTTCATTTTGCGGATCGCAAAAAAATTTATATGGACACTTTTTACTGTTTACTATAAAAAAATCACTCTTTTTGAATGACCGCAAAAAATTTCAGACAAGTTCTGTATTCTTTAATATAAAAAAAGTGTCGAATTTCCAAGTGTCTCAAGGAGTTTTGAAGTCTGTAGATTTGAAATATTAAAAGAAAAAAAAAAATTACATGCTATCAGAAGTTCTACAGTGCCGTGTTAAAATATACACGTGTTAAACTCGACACTGAAGTTTGGAACCGTTAAAAATCCTCGTTTCTCAAAGATTTTAAGTTTCAGAACCCTGCTAGTTTAAAATCAGCAGGTACCACCTTTACAATGTTATTCCATTCGATCAAAAAGACAAAAATGCTACCGAATCAAATCTATCTTGCTAAAATCCCATTAAGAAACGGAATTTTAAAATTGTCACGCAGACTAATTTCCATAAATGCAATAGTATTGTTCTTAAATTTTATCCTGTCATCGATCAGAGAGAAAAAAAAAAACAATAATTAACGGCACGAAAAGCAAGTTTGTTCTATATACATGCCAATTAAAAAAATGCTGAACAGCCTATTTAATCCGAAGATTGTAATGGAACAAAAAATAAGAATCATGGCGACTTTCGACCTTCATAACGAATGATTTCTTCGTGTATCAAAGAGCACTATAGTTAATTTTCCAGATGAATACAGTTAACAAGTCGAAAAATAAATCGTGCTCACGATTCATCGCTCCATTGAGAAGTTTTCACTACCAAAAAGATCACTCGTGACTTAATATTTATTTTTATCCGCGCGACAATTTTGACGCGCGATAAAAAAATGGCGAAAAGTTGGTCAATGTTGCTAAAGGTATCTAGGTCAATTATTGGTTGTACAATTATAAAATAACGTTGCATAACCTTGATTATTTATAATAAACAAGGTTCCAGACACCCAAGAGTATATAAATTTGATTAATAATTTTCCAGCTGGTCGTTAATTATAGCAACTCTATTGTATACGCGGGATCCAGGCCAGTGACTCGTGCATCGAGGGGGGGGGAAAAAGTCGATTTTGGAATTTGCAACGGATTTTTATCACTTCAGAAATCGTAAGAATGAAATTTTCTTGTTGGCTTTGTTCTTTATTTCAATATTGGCCTAGTTATTGTGACAAGAGCTAATAATTTGTAACAAACGCGTCTTGTCGGGGTCCAGAATAAAATATCTGGTTGGTACAACTGGAGCAAAACACAGTAAACATCGTGTTGCTGAGATCATCTCATTAATAACCAAAATACGAACAGTGTATTTGCATTTTATGACATTTCTGTAGGTCATTCTGATGCGTTGCGGATAGTACCCCATTATCGCGCATCGGCATAACAACCTTTCGATGAGGGTATTTTAACGAGAATTTTGTTACGGAGGAGAAAACATTATCTACTATTTAGCACAGTAATATGCGCATAAATTAAAAAATAAGTGGATTTAAAAAACCTGCTCGTAAATGAGATCAGATTACGTCGCCACGTTTGTCAAATGTGTAAACATTTGTATGAAGAATATACGGAAGTGTTACCATAGATTATCTAAAACCTGGCAAGTTTTTGTTTCCTTCCCAATATTTTTTTTCCTGCTTCGAACTTTTGTCTTAAAGACCAGTGAAACAATTTATGGTCTGTTGCAGAACCGGACTTGTTAGCAAGAACTGGTATTTTAACGTGTGATCTAATGAGATTTTAAATGTTCGCAAGAAAAATTCCACGCGTGATTTAGTTCCATGATTAATTTAATGCGACAAAAATCAATACCAATGAGTTTATCCGAGTTTGTAGCGTGTCTGAAAGTAATAAACAATGCAGAACGCGGATGCCATATTTTAGCTTCTGACACAAATCGCGACTTCCTACGCGGAAGTATATAATCTTGTGAATCATTGTCTCTAAAGGTATTATCTCTCAAAATGAGCTTAAACTCGGAATGCTTTCTTCCGGATAAAACCGTATAACATCCGGAAGGTTTACCTTTTACAAAAATAACATTTGTTCGACAAACTGAGTTATTATTTCCAGAACGTCAGATCCAAAAATGCGGCTCCCTACTTACTGTCTAGAGACTTTTAACAAAAACAAATATTAATCTTTTTGGTAGAGAGAAATCCGAGCCGTTACGGCCCAGGAAAAGAGAGAGAGAGAGAAAAAATAGACATAATTTAAAATTGGCGATCATCGGATTAAATCTTGGATTCCCCTTTAAAAATTCTAACATGTAATCTACGAATTACTCCAAAAACGATGACCAAAAGTTATTATTATAATATTTCTCGAAAATTTCATAATTTTAAAAATTATTATTTTGAAAATTTCGCTTTATTTATATCACTTTTGAACTTTTTTTAGCATAAAAATTCTTTGTGTGACCATGCGTATTATTAAAAATAAATAGCAAATATCTAAAAAATGCAAAAATAATAAAAATTATTTTAGAAAATCTTTTATTATAATTCATGAATATAAACTGGAATTGCTCTAAAAGACCTTGAAATACCAAAATATATATTTTTTCTTTTAAACTCTTTAGTGTCTGTTTTATTCCGAAGTGCCAAAATTAAAACTGGAAACATTTTAAAAGTTTTACAAAACTGTAAATTTCGGTTTATAGTTTTATTTTTTACTTTTTAGTACCTTGAAATTCTTTATAAAGAATATTTTTAAACAGTAATTTTGCAAATGACTCTTTAGCGGCTCGACCCGGTGCTAAACCGGAATAAAGAATTAATGTACTTTTTTTTGACTGTCATTTTTTTTTTCTTACTCAAACAGACCTAACTGACATTAGCCGGATTTTCTTAACAACTTTTTTCTCTCTGCCATGTTTAACAAATTTTACCACGGAGCGAGGAAAAAAAAAAGAAATCGAATGACCCTCTAGAGTCGGATCTTAACTACTTATAGAATCAGCAATATAAAACATCCGCTAATATCATGTGACGCGGGAGAAAATTCGGAGAAGTAACATGTTAATGAACGTATTGAACGTTGTAATAAAAGTAGCCACGAAAAATCACCCTTCAAAAATAAACTCTTAGCACAGGAAACTGGAATATAATCATCTAATATCATCATTTTTTTTTTAATATTTTTTAACTGCGGTGTGGTTTACACGAGAGATATACACACACATATTTGGGTCTCTTCCTCGTAAACTTATACATTAATATATATCCTGAGATAAAATTGATTATGTATAGAATTATGACAAAACACCACGTGATTTTTAAATCAGTCAAAAAATGCTTTCAACGTGTCATTAATGTGACAAAAATATCCGTGATACCACCCAAGAGTTGAATAGCCTCTCTGGTTTCTACTACAATCTCCATAATTAGGGTGGATTTAACGA
Source organism: Olivierus martensii (assembly GCA_000484575.1). Lineage (NCBI taxonomy): Eukaryota > Metazoa > Arthropoda > Arachnida > Scorpiones > Buthidae > Olivierus > Olivierus martensii. Next base: position 40,062 of record AYEL01067332.1, read on the forward strand.
ATGTAGAACTTTCGTTTCAAGAAATCTATAACACGTTTTCACTATTTGGGGTGTTTTTCTTTTAAAACAATGGAATTTTTGTCTGCATTCGAGTAAAAGACGATTGTTTAACTTAGCATGAAATAAAGCGTTCGATGTATTTTAACGAAATTTTTAGGTTAAAGACTTTTAATATTTTTCGATGAATTAAAAAAAAAAACAAAACTATGTATCTAATAATAACCGAGATTTTGGAATTCACGCATGAAAAGATGGCTACGGACTCTAGAATTAATGGTATATTCATCTAGGACGTCCACTCTGTTTTCAGAACTTTGCTATGGGTCAGTGCTTTAAACCTGGATATAGTTATGTGCATGATGGGTCGGTCGATAGTCCAATCTAGTTCACCTGGTTCTACTGTTTATAGTTGTTATTCTTTTGACAATTACTTAATCATTATGTTTGTTTAAGTATATATAAAAAATGCAGCAGTGTGCATACTATTTCGATTGTTATTTTACTATTTTTTCATTTCTTCATTTTTTTATGTTTAATTTCATTATTGTGTTTTTTTTTTTTTTAAATTCCATCTAAATGTATTTTGTAGATATCTAAAATTTGATCAAAACTTTATCTGTGTATCCAAATTTAAATTAGCCTACTTATTTATATTTGCAAAAAATTAAATTTTTAAACTTATATGGTATATATAAAATTTTAATTTTTTGATATCTATATTCTGGGTAACAAAATTTTGATTTTTTTGTTATATCTACATAAAGTATACTTTATAAAATTTTAATTTTTTGATATCTATATTCTGGGAAACAAATTTTTGATTTTTTGGTTATATCTACATAAAGTATACTTTATAAAATTTTAATTTTTTGATATCTATATTCTGGGAAACAAATTTTTGATTTTTTTGTCATATCTACATAAAGTATACTTTATAAAATTTTAATTTTT
>AYEL01067333.1:0-13993 GCA_000484575.1 Olivierus martensii
AATCTCAAATATTTCTATTTAATTAATTAGAATTAAAATTTAATTACAGAATTTTATCAGATTTAATACTAAATTAATTAATTAATTCAATTTTAATAAAATTTTCAAATTAATTTGAATAACAAAATTTGATTTTTTTAGTTTTCTAGACATTTTGAATAAGTTTTTAACTTCTTTTAAATAATATTAATTTTAAAAAAAAATTTAAAAATTTTAATATAAATTTTTTAAACTTTATTTTCTACATACTTATATTATTTTAAGCAGATATTTTTCAAATTTTACTATTTTTTAATAATTTTCTTTCAATATTTTAACGTTTTCTTCGTCACTACTCACCTGTCATTAAAGCAGTACAATCAGAGCAACTCTCGTTATTTGAGTTAATCGCCAAATTTTATCAAATAATTAATTAAAATTTAAAAGTTTCCAAATAATAAAAGATTAATTAATTAATTAATTAAAATAATAACAAAAAAGAAATTTTTTATATTTTTATTAATTAACAAACACTTTTAGATGAGCTAGCATACCAGAATGGAGTTCATTCGTACCAGATGTTACTGATTATGACGAAGAAGGGGACAACCTGCTGGGGTTGCTGGAACCGAACACCAGATTGATGGTGTGGAATTTGAGTTAATCTTAGTTTTCGGGGGGTGGAAAGTTATTTTTAACATTCTTAGCAAATACTGGAAACAAGAACGATGAGAGAAAGATAAACGAATGGCATCTTTCGCGGGGTAGGAAGTCGTGCAGATGCGTGCGAATTTTTAACTTGCTATCTCTACCGCATAATCCACAAGTTGTATACTGCTGTTGCTGCGGCTAAAGATTATAACCAGCTAATATGCGAAGTGCTTCCAACCATAGTTGGTTGCATTTGTGTACCAGAACTATTTTTCCGGTCGGGAAAAAATCTATAAACTATACTATTGAACCAAATTTTATTATCTACCTTTAATTTATTTCTTTGGACCACCCTTCGAAAATTGGGTCGCTTTTGATGTGGTGTCTGAAAATTGGAACGGATCAATCATGAGATAGGATTACTCAAAAATATGCTTTATTAAACAAAACAAGGTTATATGACAAAGGTTAAGAGAGGCACAATGGGGGAGTAGTGAGATACTCCACTGCATCTATCGTGGCGAATGCTTATACAGTCATACCTCGACTTTACGTAAATCTTTTGTTAATAGGAAAAAATATAAATCTATTAAAAGCTGGCGTAAAACGCGTTGTAAATACGTCGGTGTATCCAGAGCCGGCCCTAGGGTAGTCGGCGCCCTGCTGAAAAATTCTTTTATAGCGCCCCTTATATTTTTTAAAGACAATAGTGGCTAAATAATCTTGTAAGGCGCCCTGATGCTGTGCATCATTTACATCGTGCCTTGGGCCAGCTCTGGGTGTATCGATGCTGATGATGTCACTTCATGTATATTACTAAACGCTGCGTCTTTACGCCAAAGTTCACTCTTGTTCAACTTTATACGCTGCTTACAAGAGTATGTTGACCACATAAAAATAAATAAAATAATGATTAAAAATGTTACTACCGATGCTACAGGTTATTTATAGGGATCTAGGTTGTTTTTAAGTTGTTTTTAAAGAGTTTATTCGACTTATGTCGTTAGTCTTGGAACGAATTAACGACGTAAAGTGAGTTATAACTGTACAAGTATAAATTCACTTTTGCATCATTTTTCCTTTATTTTTCTTACTGTTTTTCTTTTTTCCTATACTAGCCTTGTTCAACTTTATACGCTGCTTACAAGAGTATGTTGACCATATAAAAATAAATAAAATAATGATTAAAAATGTTACTACCGATGCTACAGGTTATTTATAGGGATCTAGGTTGTTTTTAAAGAATATTCGACTTATGTCGTTAGTCTTGGAACGAATTAACGACGTAAAGTGAGTTATAACTGTACAAGTATAAATTCACTTTTGCATCATTTTTCCTTTATTTTTCTTACTGTTTTTCTTTTTTCCTATACTAGCTTGTCAATTTTATCCTCTTGGAGAAACTAGGAGATTCGAAAAAGTTGCGGAGAATATTCCTGTAGGTAAGTTAACGCTTTATGTTTGAAATTTTTTAGCACAGTAACTCTTTAGAACAAAAGAAGCTTTTGTTCTTAATAGGATAAGAAGATGCAGTTTTCCTTATTAACATACGTTACAATGCATTTTTATTATATAAATTATCGATGCATTTTCAGATCATGAAGTATTCAGGGTTCAAGTATTTCCTAGAGTGGAATTTCGATTGGAAGCTATGGACAACAGTCTAAGCGATATACAGTATTTTAAAATGGAAAACGTCGACGATAAAACGATTTCCGTTAAAGTGGCCAAATCTTTAGAAGATCTGGTTGACAGGGTGAGTTTCTATAAAAGAAACTAAATTAAAGATAAACAGAAATAACACTTATAATAAAATCGCCATACTTTATACAGCACGATCCGCAGAGTGTACTGAAATTCAAACTGACCTGCAAAGGATCGAGTGGAACGGTAAATCGAGAGAGTTTTAAAATTATTTGCTTGCTTTAAATTATTCTAGGCTGACCACTTTCTTTGGTTTGTATGCAGGAAGAAGCATTTCTACCTGTAACCATATACATCGAAGATATTAACGATCACGCACCCGAATTCCAAAACACGCCATATCATTTGGAAGTAGACGAGGTAAAGTATGGAAAAAAGTGATATTTGCAAGTGATTTTGTGGTGATTAACTGAATAAATAATCCGATATTGCAGTTAACTCCTGTGGGATTAACAGTGTTCAGAGGAATCCAAGCTATCGATAGGGATAAACCCAACACGGCCAATTCCGACGTTACCTATTCCATAGTAGTAAGTTATCATCATGGATGACTATCATCAAAAATTCAATTTATAGCATCAGAAGAAGACGATTTAATGGAAAATTTCGTTTCAGGGTGGAAACGAGAACAATTCTTTCGCGCTTTCAGATCCCATCGAAGGAATCTTAGTTGTCAATAAACCTTTGGATTTTGATCATGGTGTTAGGGAATATAAAGTAAAAATCCAAGCTTCGGTGAGTTTTTTCTTAATTTATCGCGTAATACATCAATTAAAACTTGATTAACACGCAATTTTCATATAGGATCACGGATCTCCTCATAGTTTATCTACACTGACAACGTTAACGATACGCGTCAAAGATTCAGATGATCAGAATCCGCGATTTACTCAGGACATATACAAAACCAGCGTTTTAGAATCTTCCAAAGTAACGGTGAGTGCACTTAAATACATACAAAGTAACAATATTATTGTGTTCTTTATTTTTTACTGTGTTATATGTCCTTAGGGTGCGAGAATTAGATCTAAATTGGTCTTGGAACCGCCGATTCACGCCTACGATCAAGACATTGGCATCAATGCTGCGTTACGTTATGACATCATACACGGTACGATTATTTTCTGATACCGATTAAGTATTATTATCCTTCTACAAAACAGGAAGACTGTGTTGTTGTGTCAATTATAATTATAACTTTGTGTTGTTAAGTGTAATTGACAAAGAGCGGAAACTATAGCTATTTTGCAATCGAATAACTTTTTAAAAAATTTTTTAAAGTAAACGGAGCAAAAACAAAATTAGAAAACTATTTAAGAAAAAAAAAAAAAAAAAGATTACTTCCTGAACGATACAAACAATTCGAAAAGCGAACGAAATTTTGTTTTTGTAATTTAAATTTTTTTCTTTTTAACTGTGTTGGCATATTAAGAAATTCATTCATTCGTAACAGATAATACGCTTTTTGATACTCAAAACGGGTAAAATTCTACTTTGACTGCCACGCGTTTTCGCGTCTGACCCTCTTTTTAGCTGTGTTGGCATATTAAGAAATTCATTCATTCGTAACAGATAATACGTTTTTTGATACTCAAAACGGGTAAAATTCTACTTTGACTGCCACGCGTTTTCGCGTCTGACCTGGTGCGACGCGTCTACGCGCCTTAATGCCTGTCACTTTTTTTGTGGTCGATAATGTAGATGTTAATATGTATGTGAATGATATTAACATCTATTTCATTATATTAGCATATAATATTATAATTTGAAAACAACATTGTATGTAAATTACGTGCGCGCGGGACTGCGAACACGCGTGGCAGTCAAAGTAGAATCTTACCCCAAGGGATTAATTAATGAGTAAATTGCAATACAAGAACATTTTTGAGTTTTTTAATTTTTTTTATTAACGTTAACTAGTACGACAAGCCCCATTTCTCTACTTTTCTTTGTTTTTTAGACTAATTATGACGTATTATTTAAGCATTTAAATCATTCTCGATGCTTTTTTTTATTTAATAACTGATTACGACAGGAAAAGGAAGAAAAAAGTAATGAGAGAGAAAGTTAGACTGACATGTCATAAAATCGTGAAAAGTACTTCCCCTGCAGATAAATGTCTGAAAGAAAAACGCCTTGAGAAATTTATAGGCAGCAGGTGCTTTTTGTTTTTATTTTCCGAGAAATATCACCAAGAAAATCTTTGGTATTTTTCCTCGCTACCGTAGTTTTTGCATGCAGTTTTGTATATGCCAACTATTGAGAACGGTTTTAAAAGTTGCGGAAGGGTGTAATTCTAAAAAATCTGCTATAAAAAAAGGGTAAAGAAATATGCCGATCCCCCCTCCAAAAAAAGAAAAATCTAGCCATCCCGCCCCACGATATGATGAATTAACCTTTAAGTCTTGTTTGTTTAGATAGTCTGTTTGAAGTTCACCCGAGTAAAGAAATATGCCGATCCCCCCCAAAAAAAGAAAAATCTAGCCATCCCGCCCCGCGATATGATGAATTAACCTTTAAGTCTTGTTTGTTTAGATAGTCTGTTTGAAGTTCACCCGATCTATATCTGCTGTTATGGAAATTCTATCCTCACAACTAAATATGGAACTGTGCCTTAATTGTCTCTTTAAATGAATTTTTATAAAATTAAACAGCTCCAAGTTTTATTTTTATTCACATAATTAAAATAACTGTTTGTCTTTGATCAATGGACACTATTAAAAAATTTTTTTCTCATACAAAAATAAAGTCTTGAATAACTTGAATATGATTTTTAAAATATTTAAAATCCTGTCTTCCTGGTCATTTTTTAAAATAAAACAATGAAATATTTCTTTCAACTGAACCAAAAATAAAATAGATTTCATTATTTTTTTGCTTCAGTTAGAGCAGAATAAATAAATAAATAATTTTATTGTTATTTTTTGATTTAGATGAGTAAATCACTTCTTTCATATTTAAGCTAATTGTAATGGTTATTATCACATCATTAAATATTTTTAGTGTTTCAGTTAAAAATATCTAAAGACTTAATGGATAGATTAACTTGTATTGAAACAGAATTAAGGTTGAATATAATTACAATTGAAAAGAACTTTCTTACAGGAAATGATAGGAATTTTTTTGAGATGCATGAACAGACAGGAGAATTGTATCTAGTGAAGGAAATCGACTTGGAAACGTTATCGAATAAAATATTGGGACTTCGTATACAGGTACGTAAAGCACAAAAATTATTAAAGAAGAAAAAAGATGATTTAAAGAAACGCAATATAATAATAAATAAAAAAAGAATGTTGAATGATGTGTTGTATGCCAAACCAGTTTTAACTATTTTTTCAATGGGAAATAAGCAATCGAAAAAATTAAAAGCAGAACTGAAATTTAAAATGAAATGAGAAAATAATTTTTTCTAATATTCTTTCTAGAACTTTAGTTCATAGACCATGAACTTAAAAAATAATTTATGACTCTTAACTCACCAATAGTATATTTTTTTTATGTAGTTATAAAAAGAAAAATGTAACCCAGTTCATTAACCCAAATTAAATATAATTTATTCAATGATTATTTCATTGATAGAAGTAATTAACACTTGTTTTATCCAGAGTTGAATGTTCTTAAAAATTTGAATGTAAGTTTTTATAATATGTTTAAATTGTGTATTGTCATTAGATAAATAACCAATCCCCATAAATAACAATTGAGGAAATACAAAATATCAAAAAATTTTAAATTTTGACAAATGCATTGTAGAGAAAGTTTATAATGAATTTACTTTTGTAATTCTGAGTGAGTACCTTGCACCTGGCCTTTCATCATCTTACCTGTTTGACCCAAATACCTATATGACGTTACAAGTGCACGAAATAGGTCACGTGGGATGTCCTTACTGGACTGTCAGAGAAATTTTACTTTGTCCAAGTGATGATCTGCTAAAATTAATGGGTACAACAGCACTGAAGATCACCATTGGAATGTTGTTTACAATAGAATAAATAGTCATGATAATTAGAGAAAGTAAAGGCATTGAAAGAGAAATGTTTGAACACTTTATAAAAAAATCTGTTCATCTTGTCCTTACAAAATGTAGGGTAATCTATTTTCCTAAAGTACGAATTACAAAATAGATTTAAAATTTACGAAAGGATATTATCATAAAAATTTATGAAAAAATCTAATGAAATTTTACTTAAAATTATGAATTTTTATAACTTGTTTAAAGCAGAATGCAGAAAATTCAATAGATAAAAAACAAATAAAAATGATTTTATTTAAAAATAATAATAAATGAAGTAATGGTATTAAGATTCTTCATTTTGAAACTTGTGATAAATTGATGATAATTAACATATACAATTTATGTTAATATGTAAATATTGTAACAGCTAAAAATGATGATAATAATAATAATATTAATGTTTAAAGTTTACTAATAAATTATAAATTTTCTAAAATCAAAAATAAATTAAAAAAATAAACATTTCTGCCAAATAAAAAATAGAAAAATGCATATCCTGGTTAAAAAAATAAAAATAGTAAGGAAGTAAAAGGAAAGCACTAGGAAATTACTTACAGAAAATACTTATTAATTTAATTAAGGAAAAGTGATTTTAAATACTTCTATAAAAAAATAATAGACCATAAAAAGAATCAATAACTTTAAAATTAAAGAAAGACACAATAAAAAAAAAAATAGAAAAACGAAAATTGAATTGAAAAGATGGGTAATAGAATTTTATATTGAATTCTATAAATTTTAATATATAAAAAGTTAAAAATATAAAATTGGTTTCCTTATTTTAATTTTGTAAAAATAGATAATTGATTAATCATATCATTTACAGAAATTTTTATTAAATATAATGTCATTTAATATCTATATACAGATTTTTAAATAATTTTAATAAATGAAGAAGTTTTACTTCTTTATTATTTAATAAAATTTTATTAAATAGTTAAGAATAATGATTATTTAATAAATAAAGAGGTAAATCTTCTTGAAAGGAACTAAATGGACTTATTATAAGCTTAAGTTGTTTTTGACATTTTAAGTATCCACTTCAAAGAAAAATAAAAAAAATTTTAAATTAAGATTTTCTAATTTTAAAAATAGTAATTGTAGTGTATTGGTAATTTTAAATAAAACGTAAAAATGATCTGTTATTCCATATTATCTTAAAAGTTTCAAGAATAATTAAAGATATAGTAAAATATTTTTTATCTCTGCATATTTATTTATTTATTATAAATATGAAATAAAGATTAGAGTTAAGTGATTTTTACCAAATAAAAAAATTATAGCATATAAGAAAATTATATAAATCATTAATTATATAACTGATATTACAAAACTGTGTTAGAAAGCACTTAAAGCAGTAGGATAAAATGCAAAGTTTAATCAATCCGAGTAATTTCGGTTAAATCATAATCATTTTCAGCAGTTCTGATATTCAAAACTTATAATTCTGTAAAAGAACTATGAGCATGTGACAATTTATTTATTTTGTAGTTCTTTTACAGAAATGTAAGCTTTTAATGTCAGAACTGCTGAAAATGGTTATGATGTAACTGAAAATACTGTAGATGATTAAACTGCTTTTTATATATAAAAAGCAAAGTTTAATCATCTACAGTATTTTAGAAAGAAAATTATTTACAGTATGTTAGAAAGTACTTAAAACAGTTTCTACTGTTTTAACTACTTTCTAACACAGTTTTGTAATACTAGTTAAATCTGTATTTTACAGTTTTCAAACTTAGTTAAGTCATTAATTATATATTTTAATATTATTTTACAGGCAACACAGATGGACAATGTTCTTCGTCAAACAGTGGCTAAAGTAGACGTGGAAGTATTAGATGTCAATGATAATTCTCCAGTATTCGAATTTGATACTTACAATATTACTGTGATGGAAAATTTACCCATTGGATTTACTGTTGTGCAAGTGTATGCTTTAGATGAAGATTCTGTACGTGTGAAATAAGTTTTTTATATTATATATTCAATTTTTATACATTTTTAAAACATATCATGCAAAACTGTAACAATCATTACCATCTAAAACAAAAATTATCTATTAAATTCTTTGAGAGTACTAATTGTTTTAATCAGTGACCTATATCAAGATTTTTAACTTTCCCATTAGTACTGCATAAGTAACAAATAAATTAATAATGATTGTTTTTATTTTATAATAATAAGATCCCATGCAGAGAATATTATCTACTTTATAATTTCTCTATGAACAAAAAATTTAGATCACAATTTAAAACAATAAATGCTGGAATGATATCGTTTAGATTGATGATCAATTAAAAAATAAAAAAAATGACGCTTAATAAATTTGATAGAATTCATTAATGTTTTATAACTTCAGCAAATGAAATAAAGTTTTTATTATTATTAATTATTATTTTGAATGTAGACTGTAATGAAACATTAGTTTAATTTGCATTGATTATGAAAAATTTAATAAATTATATAATTTTTTTGTTAAATAGCATTAAAAATGTAATCATTTAAATATTTTGCAGGGTGAAAATGGTCAATTTTTTTATAAATTAGCTGAGGAATCTGATGCTTTTAATATTGATCCTAAAACAGGTGGAATTACAGTAAAGGATTCATCTAAATTAGATAGAGAAACACAAGATCTTATCAGATTACAGGTATAATTTTATAATATAAAAAAATATTTTAACCAATTAAATATTTTATATACTTTGATATAAATTAATAAACAACCGAATATCTCGGACTGATCAATAGTTGCTGAAAATCTGGTTTTCTAGCTTTTTTGAAGTTGTCCTAAAGTCATTCATATATAAATTGTAACCAGTTTAAAATAATATAAGCTGAATTATTCATTTAGTGTTAATAATAGTAATCAAGATATTATTCTTTTTATAATGTTATAATAAATTTAATTAACTCTTAAATATTTTTAAATGTTAGATTATCATCATCAGTGCACATATAAAAAAATTTATACATAACTGATGATAAAAAAAGCATTCTAATGGTAACCAGTTTTTGTTATTACAATATTCATATTTTTTATATATAAATATAAAAACAAGTACTATAAAAATATTCAGGAAGTTCACTAAGTTATAACTTCATAAAAAATATATATTTTTTTTTATATTTAATTTGTCTTCTAACCCAGCACGCATCCAAATTTTTTTTATCAGTGGGCCAAATTTTATATAAATAGCATAATAGTGGCCCATAATAACAGAATTATTCATTATGTATATTAAAATAACATGCATACATACTATAATTTCATCTTTCTTTTTACTAATAAATGTTCATGAAAAGAATATTTTTAGATGTTTTATGTTAAAAAAATTTTCAGATAAAACTTGCTTAATTGCCTTTCTACTTAGTTATTGGCGTCACAAGCTCTCTCTGCGGTCCGCTACATCAGGAAAAAACAAGTTTAAAATGGCGGACTAATATATCAACTAATTGTAAAAAAAAGTGAATTTTATTCATTCGCCACAATCGAATTCTTTGTGGGATGAATTTAGTCCATTAGCTACTAAACGGATAGCATTTTGTTCTAACTAATCTATGCTATTCATTACTAAAGAAATTAATAACTTTATATTGAATTTGAATTATATTATTTATTATTATATAAAAATATAATAAATTAGCAATTTTATATGCTTTTACTATAGGTGCTAGCTATTGAGAAAAAGCCAAATGTTAATCCAGATGCTAAGAAAAGTACAACTACTGTAGAAATACACTTATTAGATGCTAATGACAATAATCCACAATTTGTTCCTGAAAGTATATATAATTTTCATGCTACAGAGCTTGAACTTCCTGGAACTATTATTGGCAATGTAAGCACAGAAAATTTTTAATTTTCTTTTTTACTTCCTTACACAAAAGGAAGATTATTTGAGTATAAGCTATTAAAAGTTAAAAATATTCTAGACCTTATCCAAATTATATATAACATTCTTTTATTATAAATAACTGATACAGATAATGAATATGCCGTAATCTTTTTTGTTTATTTTTCTTATAGGTAAAAGCAATTGATCCCGACTTAGGTAATAATGGGTTAGTTCAATATTCCATTCAACAAGATAGTGTAGGAAAAAGTGTACCTTTTAGAATTACTTCATTGAATGGTTCCATTGTCATAACTGAAGCTTTTAGTAAAATAATTAGAAAACCTTCTCGGTATACGTTTTTTGTCTTGGCTACTGACAGAGCATCAATTGAATCTGAAAGAAGGTATATTTTAAATTTTAATTATTGAAAGTTATTTTTTTAATATCTAAATTCATATTTTTTATATAAATTATAAATTTTTTATCGTAATATTTTTTTACAGAACATCAACAGCTGTTGTAAATGTTGATATTATAGATGTCAATAATAACCCACCAGAATTTATAGGGGCACCATATGAAGCTTTTATTGGTGAATCATTACCTCCTGGTGCATTTGTTTACCAACTTCAAGCTAAAGATACTGATGTAAATACTATATTAAGTTATAATATTGTTGGTGGAAATGATGAAAATCAGTTTTCAATAGATCCTAAAACGTAAGATATTTTCCTATGGAAAAATACTGTAAATATAAAATCTAAAAAACATCAAAATTTATATTTTGCTTATTTCTATATATATTTGTGTGTATTTATAGAGGAAGAATAAATACAGCTGTTGTTATGGATTTTGAAAAGAGACAAAGTTATGACCTTGTAGTTCAAGCTTCTGATGGAATTAATGTATGTAAACATTTACTTAAATTATTCATGATTTTAAGTAAAGATTTATTAAATGTAGTAAATAAATTTATTTACTACATTTAATTTATTTTTTTCATAATGACAGAAATGAAAGATTTTTCCATAAAGTTCACTTGAGTCATTATCAGATTGTTAAATATAGTAATATTAAAAAAATGAAAAAATTTTAAATTAAAACAATTATAGCATAAAATCAATGATCATGAGAAACTTTATAAAGATAATGACCAGAAATGTTTTTAGATAATATAATCATCATATGCTATACATAAATAACAGATATATAATGACAAAAATCTATCATTACAAATATACAATTGATAAAATCACAAAATTTAGTAAATTTTTTTAGATTATATAAAATTTCTTGGTATGTTTTAATTCTGGTATAGTATATACTAGAAAAAATTAGATTATTAAATTTAATTATATATGTACCATAGGATTTTCATTATAAAAAAGTAGAAAATTTTTCACAACTATAACTATAGTTCTCATTATATTCTGAAGAAAACTTGATACAAAAATTGTTCAGCATGAAAATATTCCAAGAAGTTTGAAATGTTGCACTGAAAAATAATTCTTACTTATTTTTAATATATCTATTATGAATTATTTAAAATAAATGACTAACAAAACTGATAAAAATAAAATTAATTCTTTAACTTCTTAATGTAGATTCTTCGTACTTTATATCTAAAGTCTTTGACTGCGACAAGCTTTTCATAGCCTTCGTCTTCTCATCTAAACCCTCTCCTATTGGTATAATGAGGTCTTTTTGGCTATACTTATGCCTAAACATATCTCTTCTTGCATCAGATATAGCCGTGATTAAGCATCTGTTCTTTACTTTCTTAAGAAGGCTCTTAGAGCTAACCGGCAACTTAATTCTGAAAATCGACATAGGGAGGACATTGTTAATCTTACATTGCTTAAGAAACTTAAGCTTCATTTCAATTCTAAATCCTCTCCTATTGGTATAATGTGGTGTTTTTGGCTATTAATTCTTTAATTAAAATTATTTAATTGATTAAATATTCAAAAAGTTCCCCATTTTCTGTTGCACAATATGCTGTCACAAAATTCTTTTATCATTGTAACTATTTAACTGAGATGATTTTATTTTTTGAATAAAAATGCATATTTTCATACCAAATAATTTTTATTGGAAGTTTTTCTGTAAAATATAGCAATGAGGATTGAGTATATAACAGATTAAGTAATACTTTATTTATAAAATAAAAAAATCTATATGCAAAATATATACAAGTTTATAATGTAAAGATGATTTTTTATAAGGTTATTTTTATTAAATTGATTCTTTATTAACAATTTTTCAAGATTTTTTATAGAAATAAATTCATAAATAATAATAAACAAATGAATTGTATTAATGTTCTTGTTATTTTGCATTGCTTTTTAGACTGTGTTTAAATATATACAGCTTCTTGAATTGTTATATTGTATAAGTCTTTAAATATTGTGGTATTAAATAAAATTACAAAACTGTCCTTGAACAGCTTATGAATCTTAATTGCAATATTATATATCTTTCAATGGTTGTTTCTCATGGAATTCAGTAATAAATTGTAAAGATTTTTTTATTTAAAATTCTGTCATTTTGAATATTATAAATGATTAATGCAGATGAAAATAAATTTTATTGAAAAATCATAGTATTACTGTATAAATTTCTATTAAAGATTAAATTTCTGTTTAATTAACAAATTTTTGCATGTAAAAATAACTGTTTTACTTTATGTTTATAATAATAATAATAATAATTAAAAATAAAATTGTTATTTTTTTCAGTCTGTTGTAGCTGGTTTGACAGTTCATATTGTTGATATTAATGACCAACAGCCACGTTTCATTCATAATATTTATAATTTTAGTGTTTTTGAAGAACTACAGGCTAATTTGACCGTTGGTTCAGTTTTAGTGAGTATACAAACAGTATTAGTTAATTTCTTTTAATTAATATAATGAAAAATAACAAATATAAGAGTTTATAAAATAAATTATTGCTTTTATTCTTATATTTATCACATATGACAGTATGTTAATTTCATCAGAGTTTATTGAATGATTAATCATTACATTATTATATTAATGGAATAGCTGTTAAATTTCTGCAGAGTGGATTATAATGAATTAATCAATATTACATATATTAGAAAAATGCCAATAAATTTTAATAATATATCATCTTACTACTAAAATTTATTTAATTTATATTTATAATTAATATTGTATAATATTAAAAACAAATATAAATATGTGTGCAAATATATATACAGACAACCCCCTTATAACTTAGTACTTCTATAACATAGTTTCGCTCTAACATGGTTTAGAATTTGCAGTAAACATTGTTTATATTTTATAACACGGTTTTGTACTACATTACTATACGACAGGGGTGTTCAACCTTTTTTACTATGCGGGCTAATTTTCTATACTAAGTTATTCGGCGATCTACTCTCTTATAAAGATCACGTTTAGGTTCCCTCAACCTGATATCAGATTACATACAGCTATGCAGTTAAATGCAGTCACTTACTTCGGAGGACCCATTCTCCAAGCACTAAAAATTTTATTTGTGTATTTAAAAATTTTTTTATCACTTAATTATTTTAATTCAACACACAAAACGGTACGACTGGAGAAAAAATCCCAGCGGAATTTACCGGAATTTCGACCCCCACTTTATCTTACCCCCCAATTAAGGGCTCCTGAGTTCATTGGTGAGGGTCCCATGAGGGGCAAAGGCCCCATTCTCAAGTTATGGGGCCCCAAAGTTGGGGCTCGGAATTACGTTTTTTTTAAGATTTTTGCAAAACTTTTATAGATAATCGGATATTTTAAAC
>AYEL01067335.1:0-30168 GCA_000484575.1 Olivierus martensii
GCCGACATATCCTCATGGGATATTCTGTACTGGCGGCGGCCACTTATAGCACCCATCACAGGCTAGCCAGCACCCTTGATGGGGTCAACCGGATGGTTGAAGGATGGGGTTCAACGGGCCGGTTCAGGACCCCTCCTACAAAACTGGAGGTGTGGGATCCGGATCCTCCAGGGTGGTAAGCCAAAGCTGTAACCACGCGGCCATTCGGCCCCGCAGCTTAGTATTCACTAGCTATTACAAAATGTCTTCTTCAGTCTGCTTACTTCCTGTTAAAACAGAAAATGATTCGTTCTATACAAGAGACGCTAGCTGAATTATATTAAAGTTGTCGGTTTAATGGCTACGTTGATATGTGCTGAACTTCTGACCTGCAGGACCGGGTTCGATTTCTGGTCTCACACTTTCAAAATTTTTCAGTTGGAATTCGGGTCTGTCAATAGGTTTGTTCTTCTGACCTGCAGGATCCGGGTTCGATTTCTGGTCTCACACTTTCAAAATTTTAGCATTTGACTAGATAGTAAATCAATATTTTATCACGCGGTGATTCAGTGACAAAGAAGTAATGTTAGCGAGTGAGTCTCGGGTCTCAACTCTTGAAAATATTTATCAAGGAGTGCGGGCTCGTCCCATCAATCTCTGCGTCCCAATCTGGCTGACCCTTCCGCAGGGATGGGCAGCCTGTGGAAGGGCTTGTTTCGCCCCGCCACTTTCTCAAATAGCCTGTGGAAGGGCTTGTTTCGCCCCGTCACTTAGTATTCTCCCTGATGGGAAAGTGACATCATCTGTTGACAAAAAAAGACTAGTAAGCATCCTAAGGATGTTTGATTTTAAATTTGCATCAGTAGCGGAATTATAATGCGCCGGACCCCGCATTTTCCTCACCTATGAAAGCTATCTTGTTTTTTCTGATTACTGCAGCCGTATGCCACGCAGTGCATTACCATAATTTTAATTTTAAATAAAAACAGGAATAAAACTCACTAAAAATCTGTCTCGAAGAAGACTTCTTCTTCTTTCTGTTTATATGGAGGGTGTAGCCACCGCTTTATCCTCCGAGATGTTCGAAGAAGACAAAGAGATGAAAATACAGTATACGCCTTCGATGGTTTCATTCGTCGTATTTCGCTCACTTTTCAGTAGCAAATGAGAGCGGCTTACGAAAGCCAATGAGAGCGGCTTACGACAGCCAATGAGAGTAATTCAAACCAAGTAATGCAGTGAAGCTAGCACATTGCTCGGCGACACTCGGTCCAATGGAAAATTCCCCAGAGCGAGCCATCTATCCCATTAAAATCTATGGGTAAGTTATACTATTTTTTAATTTACGAATATGATGTAAAATTTGTCTCTCTATACTCATATTCATAAATTAAGCTAAATACAGTATACATATATATTATGTACTAATTGTATGTATAATTAGTTTCATAATTGTATGTTACAGTATAACATACAATTATGAAATGTTAAAATTATAAATTTTAGTACAGTATAACATTAGACAATTATGAATACAATGTTAACAATATAAGGAGTGATCAAAAAAATTCTTATAATAACAAGATTTCTTTAGGATTATTTTAGTGTGTGTAAAATAGTATCTTCAAAGTATTTCCCCTAGGGCGTGCGCACACGCACTCACACACACGGACACGCACGCACGCGCACACACAATTAGTCCAACAAACCTATTGACAGACCCGAATTCCAACTGAAAAAATTTGAAAGTGTGAGACCAGAAATGAACCCGGATCCTGCAGGTCAGAAGTTCAGCACATATCAACATAGCCGACAACTTTAATATAATTCAGCTAGCGTCTCTTGTATAAAACGAATCATTTTCTTTTTCAACAGGAAAATCAGTAAGCAGACTGAAGAAGACATTTTGTAATAACTAGTGAATACTAAGCTGCGGAGCCGGATGGCCGCGTGGTTACAGCTTTGGCTTACCACCCTGGAGGATTCGGATCCAGTTTTGTAGGAGGGGTCCTGGCCCGGCCCGTTGAACCCGATCCTTCAACCATCCGGTTGACCCCATCATGGGTGCTGGCTAGCACCGGATCCCACACCTCCAGTTTTATAGGAGGGGTTCTGGACCGGTACGTTGAACCCGATCCTTCAACCATCCGGTTGACACCATCATGGGTGCTGGCTAGCCTGTGATGGGTGCTATAAGTGGCCGCCGCCAGATACAGAAAATATTTCATGAGGATATGGCGACGTAATATACAACTAACCTAACTAAGGTGCGAATGAAGGTATGAAGAATAAGAATGGTGCTAAATCGTCTGAAAAATTCACAAGAATTGGGAAGGGAAAGCGACATGGAAACCTATTCCAAATTTCGCCAGTGGAATAATATTTATTCACACGGGAATCGCAAAATTGTCAAAAGACAATTACAAAATCAGAATGCTGAAATTATGTGTACTTACATTATTAAAATTTAATTACAAATTACAAATTGTCAAATTACAAAATCAGGATGCTGAAATTATGTGTACTTACATTATTAAAATTTAAATATAAAGAGAACTAGAATATTCTGATTGTGAGACATCTGATGATAGCGGACATCGATGTAAATCGAGAACTGTTTTAATTTCATTTTATTTTTTAGGCAATTGATGCTGACTCTGGAAAAAATGCTTTGGTACAATATAAAATATTAGGTGAACAAGGAAACAATGCATTCTTCATTGATCATATAGGAAATATTCTAACAAAAAGAAGCCTGGATCGTGAGAAAGAATCATCACTAGAATTTTTACTTGTAGCATTTGATGGAGGAACTCCCCAATTGAGTGGAACTACAACTGTAATGATTCAGGTGGAAGATATTAATGATAATGCACCACACTTTGAATCAGATACTTATATTGTAAATGTACCAGAAGAGGAAGATCCACCATATAATGTTTTTCAAATAAAAGTATGTTTAGAACTTATTTATCATTATAACTTCGTACAGATATTCCTTGGCTTATGCAAATTTTTCTTTTCATAAATTCTGAAATCAAAATATTTTAAAATCAATTGTGAATTTGAAAAAAAAAATTGGGCAATTAACAAATAAAATATCATTAAAAACAAACTTTATATTTACATTTTATCTATATTTTCATTCATATAATTTAATATTTATCTTTTTTACTGCTCTAACAGGATGTACCTTTATATAAAAAAGTTCCAGAAGTATTAATTATTACTATAACTAACAATTCTATTCTTCTGTATTCTAGATTATAAAAGAAATATTAAATATTTTTTACAATATGTTTGGAAGGAGCTATAGCCCCTCTATTCTAAATCCATTATCTTTCTTTATTTTTTATTCTATCTGATATTTTATAATACAGTATTATAATTATATAGAATAGCATCACAACAATAACAGTGATATTATTATAGCAAGATTGCATAATATTATCAATAATGTTATTATTGATAGTGAACTTGCATGAGTAATGCTATGTATCTATATATATAAAATGCAATGTTTATGTGTCTGTTCCACAAGTCATCCATGCTGTTTGACCCTTTGGGACCAAACTCTGCATGGAATTTCCCATGGCCCTATAGATAATATAGATTATTTTGGATCAAGATTGCACAGGGTGGGGAATTTTGGGGTGATAACAAAAATGGCTTCATTTAACTCTTTCAGTATCACATCTGAATTTGGGATGATGTCACAATTGCATAATATTTGATGTCATGGCAATGCAACTATAGATGACGTCACAAAATGCAATTGTTATGTGACATCATTGTGATATCATTACCACAGTCACGTATGTCATCATGATCAGTCCCAAATACTATAATAAATAAATTATTTGGCAAAATGATTTTATTCAAATTTGGGATGTTGACATTTGTGACATAACAAATTCATGATGTCATGCAAGCACACTAATGATGTCATCATGACTTAACATTGATAAATGATTTTGTGATTTTATACTTTAATAAATTCAGAAAGAATAAATAATTTCTATTAATTGTAATTCAATTAGTCTGATGATAATATAGCATTTCAATAAACATGAGGTTTGAAATAAAAAATGAAATAATTTTCCAATTAAAAATAATTCTTCCTGGGGCGATACAATGAAAATTGGGAAATGAATCAATGTTTTGGTAAATATAGTATACAATATCACAGCATTATAAAGTTCAATGTTCCTCCAAGTATATTTTTTTCAAATTGAAGAACAAAAGATACATAAACTCATTAGTTCATGAACCTTCTGGAAATTATGAGGGTTGTATTAAAGAACCACTGAATGACTGAAACTGTAGAAAAAATCAATATCAAATAATCAAAACCAAGTTTTTCCTAATATACTGTTAAATGTTTTCAAACTATTCCCCCAACAATGCTGGACATGTTTTGCTAGTAATGCTATAATATTTAATGTATAAACTGTATTATGGTAAATATTATCCAAACAAATGCTTATATATAGCTTAATACTTCATAAAAATCCATTATTTAGTACTTAACAGCAGTAAAATTAATGTAAAACAGACATTTTATTCACCAAGAGCCAAAAAAAAGTGTTCTGAATTACTTATTTTGATTTATATTATGGTGTCTTATTAAGTATCTCTTGCCTTTTGTATTTAGCCATAATTTTGGTTTTAATTTTTATCAGAAGATAAAATTTACATAAATTATTATTTAAATGGGATTAATTATTATATAAATTGGATTTACATAATAATTTATGTAAATCCAATTTATAACATTTCCAGAAATGTAAGGGAATGCCTGTACATAATAAAAAGTTGAATATTGTTAATTAAATGTTTACAATGTTTTATTAATCTTAAAAGTTTAATCTTGAAATTTAATTTAACTTATTTGAATTGTTAAAATTTATTTTAGAAAAATATAAACTTGGTTAAATGCTATTAGTTGAAAATTTTTAGAAAAATAAAAAAAAGTATAAATAAATCTTGATAATGCCAATATTTTTATATTTCTGACAAAGTGCATAAACTCAAAATTAAAATGTGCGTTATTAATAATTAATTATGTTATTCTGATATTGGAAATATATATTTATAATTCTGATATTTTTTCTATTTTTGTAGGCATTTGACAAAGATGAAGGTTCTAATGCTATAATCAAGTATAATATTGTAGGTGGAAATGAAGAAAAATTGTTTGATATTGATGAAGATACTGGTGGTGTATTTTCTATAGAAAAATTAAATTTTGAAAGACAAACTGAATATATTCTGCATGTTGCTGCTCGCAATATATTACCATTTCAAGGACCAAAAGCCTCAAAACTAGCAAATCCTTTTGTTAGACTCATTATTAAAGTTCAGGTTAGTATTCAAACTTTTTTATATTTTGAAATTTTAATTATCAAGAATTTCATATTGTATTTATATTTTATAGGATGTTAATGATGAATTAGTTGTATTTGTAAAACCAAGTTATGAATATCAAATTCAAGAAAATACAACAAGGAGTATTACTGTGGGATATGTAAATGCTAGCAATCCTCATAGAGCAAGTTCAGATCAAGATATTACTTACTGGATAGGAGAAGGAAATGCTGAAGGAAAGTTTTGGATTAATCCAAGCAGTGGTGAATTAATTTTGATGGATCGAGTAGACAGAGATCCTCCCGAAAATCAAGAATTCTTTAAATTAAGAGTATGTAAAATTCAATTTTTAAATTTATAAATAAGAAACTTAAAAATATTAATAATTTATAAAAAGTTATGTAACAGAATTTTGATATAAATCACCTCTTTATTTAATACTTTCTGTTCACATTATTTTGTTATATTTTATTGCTAAGATAAAATTTAATACAGAAACTCCCCAACTTATGCAGGTTGATCATTTGATAAAATTCTACAGAAGTCAAAACATACATATGTTAGAACATGCTATATATAATAATAGCGCAGCCCCAAAACATAAGATTAAAAATAGTTATATTGAAAAATAAGCATAAACATTTAATAAACAGAAGAAATCACAAGTGTCACAAAAACATAACATTAAAAATAGTTATATTGAAAAATAAGCATAAACATTTAATAAACAGAAGAAATCACAACCTATAATCATCAAAATTGGTTTAAATATTAAACTATAGTTAATTTTAAATTATTTCCATTAGGAATTTGAATAACTATAAACAACTCAGTTGTTTATAGTTATTCTAATTCTATAGCACTATTAACTGTTAATAAATAGTTTATCAGATAACTATAAACAACTGAGTTGTTTATAGTTATTCTAATTCTATAGCACTATTAACTGTTAATAAATAGTTTATCAGGAAAGGTTTAAGCTTGGCTCATTGACTAAAATCAACTTAATAAGCACATAAATCAGATGCACATATGATAAATGATAATTAGGAAAAAAAGTGTATGAAAATATGTTGCATATCATGCATTATAGCTTTATCCATTTTGATCATTAGATTTATCTTATAAGTCAGAAAATTGTTACATAAGTATGGATCTATGTTATGCCTGATCTATATAAATTAGAAATTGTCTGTATGAACAAATTGAATAACTGGAAATATATTAATTTGCTAATAGTATGTGTTGATGAAAAATATCACTGACTAAATCAAATAATGAGCATATTATAAAATTAATATTATAATCAATAATAGTCAAAAAGTAACCCAAATAATCTATAATTATCAAAATTGGTTTAAATATTAAACTATAGTTAATTTTAAATTATTTCCATTAGGAATTATTTGGGTTGTTTTTGTTGGATTATTATTGATATCATCATCCAAGAAAATATTTGCCACTCCATCATTCTTAATGGCATGCAAATATGTATGAAATCTTTTTTATCAAACAAAAGAAGAAATATTGCTGTTATACAAAATGAAATGTATCTAAAAATAAAAATTCTACAGATATATAATAATACTTTAATTAAAAAATTGCTCAAAAATAGAAAATAAGTGCATACAAGTGATTGTAGTGGAATAAACTTTCACATCATACATTTAAATACAAATAAAAATATTTTAAATTAAACACTCTTTAAATGCCAACACATATCCTATTAAAGTCATTCAAAATATATTTAATAACCAATAAATTTATGCTTATATTTTCCAATATTAATAATGTAAAAATAAAATTAACATAAGTTTTTAATTCTAACTTAGTACTTTTTAACAAATTATAATACTTTTCATGGACTATGTATATAAAATATTTTGTATGAATGAAGTGCTTGAATATTAGTAATAATATGAACATTTGGCCTATCAGATCATTTTCATTCAATACAGTGCCACAATAAAAGCTGAGAGAATAGGTATTCTGCATCATTTATTTATAAAGCATCCAAGCCAAAGGCTAGTAGTACAATGCAAGGCACAAAATATTAAACATGATATTGTTAATCTATTAATGGTATAATTTATGAAATGTTATATTCTAGAATTGATAAGTATGACTCTTGATTGAAATGATTAATTATTAATTTCAAATGGATCTAAAAAAGTTCTACTTGAATTTTTCTACTTGAAAAAGTCAATTATAAATTTTCATCTATGTTTTTGTATTCCTTTTCTCTGAAAAATTAAAAGTTAAATCATATATTTAATTTTGATTTTGTCTTTACAATAAGTTAAAATAAAGTAATATAAATAAGAAATATAACTATTAACATTGAAAAATATATTAACAGATTTTTGCAAGGGATCTTCTTTCAAGAAATCAGTTTAATACTACAGTTCCAGTAACCATATATGTAGAAGATGTAAATGATAATGCACCTACATTCGATGAAGGTAAATTAAAATTTTTTATTACCATTATTTTAATGTTATTTTATATTATCATGTTTATATAATATTGTAACCAATACAATATATTTTTCTAGAAAAATATGTGTTGGAATTGCCTGAGAATTTACCTATTGGTACACAACTTCCTGGATTTTATAAAGTTAAAGATATTGATAGTGGAAATAATGGAAAAATTGAAAATTATACTTTAGTTGGTTCAGAGGTAAATTTATTCATAACTGTTGCTTAATTATCAAGTCTAAATGCTTTACTCAATATATTACACTGATAACTGTATATATCGAAAAATTTCTATTACAAAACTACATTACATAAACTGTAATAGGTATGAATATATTCAAAATTTTTAATAGAAGTCTAAAAAATTTATATGGAGTAATGTACAATATGGATAAATTCAATTTTTGTATTATAAATGCAAACAAATAAATAGCAAATACTGTATATAGAAAATGAATAAATAAATTCAACAATAAAATATTTTATCAAAATATTGTAATAATTTTCAGAAAATTGAAACTGTTTTACTTACCAGGTGATCTTTTAAATATACTTAATTTTAATTTTATAAGAGTGAAGATGATTAAATTGTGATGCATTTGAAATAATTACCGTGTATTTAAATTGTTAATATTGATTAGACAAAAAATCTTATCATTCACTGCTATTATTATTACATAATCCTGTGATATCATATAGCTTTATAAATAATGTCATAAGACTTTAATAATAGTGATGTGTTTTGAAACAGTAGCAAGATATGTTTCCTTTCACATTGCTGCTGACAT
Organism: Olivierus martensii; assembly: GCA_000484575.1. Classification (NCBI taxonomy): domain Eukaryota; kingdom Metazoa; phylum Arthropoda; class Arachnida; order Scorpiones; family Buthidae; genus Olivierus; species Olivierus martensii. The sequence continues at coordinate 8,615 of AYEL01067335.1, forward strand.
TGAGCAGCAATATCATATTATAAAAATATCAGAAAAATGAATTATCAATGTCTACTAGCATTGAAATTTTTCATATATAAAGAATATATTTGAAAAATTTCATATATACTCTTTATATATAAAATTTAATTAATATAAGATAATTATATATTTAATTTTTCATATAAATGCTAAATTATTATTATAAGCATTTATATTTTAATTTTTATATCAAATAATTCCACTCTATTATTCTTTAGATTTAAAAAAGGAATATTAAATATTTTTTATAACATGTTAGAGCAGGTTTTACTTTTGATCAATAGATGATGTCACTTTCCATTCAGTAACAATGCTCAGTAAGAATACTAAGTGATGGGATGAAATAGTCCATAGATGAAACAAACTCTTCCACAGGCTGCTCATCCCTGTGGAGGGATCAGTCTGATTTTGGAGGATGGGAATTGACAATCCGGGCCCAGACCTCATGATAAATTTTTCTAAGGAGTGGGACCAAGACTTGAATAGGGTATAGTGTTTCCACATGGTCAATCTGGCCAACTGGATATAGTCTTCTTCCTCTAGCACTTTATATGGATTTAGCAAAACAGGAAAAAGCAAAAATACTGGAAAATTCTTGTTTTATATTTTTAATAAAGAAATGTTAATAATATGGTCAATCTGGCCAACTATTTTTAGAGTGGATATAGTCCTCTTCCTCTAGCACTTTATATGGATTTAGCAAAACACGAAAAAGCAAAAATACTGGAAAATTCTTGTTTTATATTTTTAATAAAGAAATGTTAATATTTATGATATTTTCATTTATTTTTAATATATTTAAAAATAAATAAATCACCAAAAATTCACCAAATGATAAAATATTTACATAAAATCGGCAAGAATACTAGATAAAAAATAAAAAGTAAAATTTTATGAATAAAAATTTTTCTAGTTCTCTTAGTACTCTATTTGAGTGGAAAGGGGCAATCAAAATTTTGCCACCAAACTTGCTATACAAAAAAAAGAATAAAAAAATTTTAAAAAATTTCTGAAATATCATGATCTTTAAAAAGTATTGGAATTCTCACAACAAAGTTTTGGGTTTTTATCTGAAGTCACTATTATGATAGAAGTTTAGCTGGCAGCATATAATAAGGATGTGCCTTGGGCATAAAGAAGGAAAGAGCACAAAACAAACATTTCAATTTGCAAAAGTTTTTTAAATGTGCAAAAATGTATTTATGTCCAATTTCTGGAGACATACAAATTGTATTTGCTCCTGTTTTGGGGCCTATAAAAATATATCTGCCCTGGGTACAGAAACACTCAGTTATGATGCTGTTTACTTTTATTGTTTTCTATTTACCTTATACTTCAGCTTTCTAACTGCTATAAATATTCATATGTATTCGTTTTTAATGAGAAAAAAACGTTAAAATTTTAACAGTTTAAAAAATCATTGACCCATTTTATGGATTTCGAGATCCAGATAAGTTTTTAGTTCAACATTGATTATAGTCATTGTTTTATATTATTCTTTAGCACAATAAAATGAACAATACATTTCACTTAATCATTCAGGGGATGAATTTTTAACTTTTTAAAAAGTATTTAAAGTAACAAAACACAGTAGTCACAGTTGATTTATTAAGATTTTTCTAAGAAAATAATGACAGTTTGTAAAAATTACCACAGAAAATGCCTAAATCATTCTCATTTTGATAAATAAATACAGTAGTACAGAATATATAAGTAATTAAATGTATTTAAAACATTAAATTCTACTTCTGATGGCCTAGAGTAATTTTTCATTTTGATTTTTTGGTTTTCATATAAGAAATTTATAGTTATGTATATGATTGATAAAACACCTTTATTATATATCTGATTTTTTTCTGAAAATTTAGCATTTCTTTATGGAGAACATATTGTTAATTGCAGTGTAAAGTCTATACTTATTATTGAAAAATCAAGAAAAATTATTTTGTGAAATTAAAAACAATATTTATGTATACAATATTGATTAATACTGTACTGTTTTTTTATAGTTCATATTATGAAAATATACATAAAATTTAATTTCACAAAATGATAAAGTTATTTCATTTACGGAATTTTTTCAGATGTCTAAAGTTGAAAAATTTCAAATTTTATACTGGTAATAATAATCTAAAATTTTTCTTAATTAACTTAGTTTTTCTTGTTTTAATGTTAAAATTTTAAAATTAACTTTTAAAAGATTAAAATATAATTTTTATTTATTCTTTTCCAGGATGTGTTTAGGATTGATAATATAACTGGAACATTGATATTAACTTCATTATTGGATTATGAAAATAGAGATAAACATAGTTTTATTGTTTATGCTACTGATTCTGGTCACCCTCCATTAACTGGGTAAGTAAAAATCAATGCAATCTACTCATACTTTTATTACAAATATGCATTTAGTTATATATATTTCTCTAGTTATCTGAAATAGTTTCTCTTATATCTGAGCTGCAAATTTGATTATATGAATACATCATTTCAAATTTTTAAAAAATTCAAAAATTGTAGAAAATTAAAAAATTAAAATTGCAAAATGGTTTAGCGTCTAGGATTACAAATTAATAACTAATGTATTACAAAACTACAGGTAACTCCCAACTTTAAGAGCTAATTCATCCCTGGATTTCACTTGTAAACCAAGAACCAATTTCTTATAGACATAATATTAAAAAGAAAATTTAATCTATCTCATTCTTAATAATGAAATTTGACTATAACAAAATTAAGAAAAATTAAAAACATTAATAGTTTATTATTAACCATGATTTATTTATATATAAAAAAAGAAAATTTAGCATTTGAAATCAATTAAATTATTATAATAATGAAATTATTTGTGATATAAATGTTAAAGAATTTTTTGTTATTGATAAATAAATAGATGACCTTTTTATACAGATGAACTACTATCTTAAACACAATCTGGAAATGAAAGTGGTTTTTATTTAATGTGTCAGTAAAACCATGGTGGCCAGGTGCACTACTTTAGCTTCTTGATTCTTGATTTTTCTAATTTCATAGCAGACAATGGAAATTTTTATTATAAACCCAATTGTACTATAATAACTACTAATAAAAAACAGTCTTCAGCACTTATTTAAGCGAAAAAATTATAGTTTATTAACCCTCCGGTTCCCATTCGAAAATTGTAATTTTCAAATGGGAATGAAACATTAAAATACAATTTTAATGTAACAATAAATTAAAGAAATATTTGCTGTATATTAATAAATCTATTAGATTAATTTATTTCCAATACAAATACTAAAAATAAAATGAATAAATGAAATCTATTATCATATTTTGTTTCATACTTTTTAATTGAGTGTATTAATTATTTCTTCAATAATCAAAGCTATTTTCTCCTCCTTTCAATTACTTCAATATACAATACAATTTTAGGTACAATAGTTATTTAAATGAAGAATGAATATCCCTACAATAGTATAATAGAATTAATGATTATTGATCTTATAATCAAATATATTTATAATAGAAGATATTCAAAATTTTTAAAAAAAGTACTAAGTGAATATGATATATTCATCTTGAGAATTTCAAAACTGAGCACTAATGGAAATTCAAATCAAATAACAAAGTCATTCTGTTTTTAGCAATGGAGGGAATATTTTCAACATATGTAAGATGATGTATAATTGATAGTTGAGAAAAATTATTGTCTATTGCTCCCAAACTATTTCAGTTGATAATATTTAGTTTATATTAATTTATATAAAGTTAAATAACTTTATAATAAATATATTTTGTATAATAGCTTATTCATTAAAATATTTAATCATTAATATATTTATGATTAAAATACTTAATCATAAATAGCTGGCATCATAAATTCAAAATTTTTATAACAAAACTTTGAGGATTTTATTGATTTAAGGCAAATAATAAAGTTAAAATCTAGGACTTGGCAATAAGAAAACTATTTTGATGTATGTAATGCTTGCCCAATTACGCTGTGAAAGCAAAAAAATTTTAATTAGATAAAGGAATGCAACAAATATTCAAAAATTCCTATATTTCTAACATAAGATATTCATAACAAAATAACAAGTTTATTAATTTCATATTGAAATAAATATCTCAATAGATATGGATAACATCTCATAAGATATATAATTTACATTTTATTTCCAAATTGCCTAGTTATCACTTGAATGATAACTATAAGTTCTGAATTATAGTTCACAAATATTGAAAACTGTATTAATATAGGAAATAATTAATCAAATCAATTTGAAAAGTTTCTGCCTATGTTTCTTAATGAGATACTTTAAAAAAAATAAAAAGACTAAACATGCACAATAGTGTTTATAATATACATATATGAGGAAGTTAACTCTGACCTGTCCTATTTTATTTTATTATGTACTTTTATTATTTATTATTTTCATTATTATTTAACATATTATATTTTAGTTTAAGAGTTGACTTATTTCCACAATCTCCTTCATAGTAACTAGCTATCACCTGTTACGGAATCGGAAACCATCCTCCGGAAGAACTATCCCAGCTAATGACGTCATCTAATCTGAATAAGTTTTACCACTGATCCGATATGAGAATATGATCCCATATCGATGTTTTATTCGATAAATAAATTGTAAAGAGGATGACATCAATGAATTAATCTGTAAGCTAATAATTTTAAACTTGTTATGTGTATTTATGTAAATGAAGCAACATGGGACTATACATCACTTGATATAAAAGCTGATGCAACCAACGACTCAATGCGGTGTTGTATCAACGTAAGATTGGTTAAGTGACATTGGAATTCTTGTAAAGGTCTACAATTTGCTTGAAGTATGGATCGGTGGTGGAAGTAGTAGAATTTAGTAGTATTTAAGGTTTATTTCTTGCGAATAGTTGATTATTGATATCTGAGTTGGATTAAACAAGTTTTGTTGATTAATTGATTGTTGCTTTATTGTTGATATTTGATTTGGATTAAACAAGTTTTGTTGATTAATTGATTGTTTGCTTTATTATAGTTAATAAAGCATTTAAAACACTTTTGGAGTCTAATAAATTTATATTTTTTATTATTTAACTTATTTGAGAAATTCAATTTATTAGTACAGTAAAACCTCGATTTTACGGACTATAGGGGGCAAGACTACTCCGTAAAATCGAAGTAAAATTTTTTTATAAACATTAATTAGCATTTTCAACATACCTGTACTAATTAATGTGACTTATGCCTAAAAACTGTATTATTTTACATAGAGTATTTTAAATTAAATTACCTACATACATGTATATTAAATTTAGGTAAGTTGTTAAAATAAAAATGACGCATTATGCAATAAATGAGTGCTTTATTTTACAAACGCTGGATGTAGACAGTTTATGTAAATATTGTATACTAGTATACTGTACTAGTATACTAGTATACTAGTATACTGTAGACAGTTTATGTAAATATTGTATTAATATTATTTATTTTATTTTTTCGGATGATGTCCGTAAAATCCGAAGAAGTCCGTAAAATCGAGGTTTTACTGTATAAGTTTCTAACATCGTTTTGTTATTCTTAGATCTAACACTTAATTGGTACTTCTAGTTGTAAGTTCCAATTTCTGGTTTTGTTTCATCAGTTAGATATTAATTGTTGTTAGATTGTTTTGAAGTTAATTTTTTTTAAGTTAGAGTTTAGTTAACCTGAGCTCAGGCCGAACTCTGGATTGTAGAGTTGTTATAACCGTTAGGTTTAAGTTATAATTATTATTTGGTATTCGTTAAAAAGTCGTGACTTTTTAACGAACATATTAAAGGACTATATTGCACATATTAAAGGACTATATTTGAGGCAATAGAAAACAAAAATATCTTGGTTAACAGTTTTTAAGGATATTACCCAATTATTTATATTGTTATATTTTGTTTAAACTGAAACAAATCTGATATTTTGAAACCTCCGAAGCATTAATTTAAAATATCAGATTAATTTCAATATTAATATTGTATATCTTTATGTTTCTTATAATTCAGTCAAAGATAAGAATATATCAAATTCCAATTTTCTATTTATTTCAGTCATATTTACATTTCTTGAGAATACTTTACTTCTATTGAACATCCATGAATGATTGTAATAAGAAGTACAAGCATGAATAACTAATCTGTTTTATTCAGCATACTATACATTTTCAATAATATATATAGATTAAAATTCTATCTATCAAAATCAATTGCAATAAATTCATAAAAACAAGCTCAAATTACTAGGATTAAGATATTGTAGACAAACACATTAGAAAAATATTTTCAGTATGAGGAAACTATCTTCAGTTCTAAATTATATAAACTGATCAAATAAGAACATATTTAAAATTTAAATTTGAGCATGCTGCATCTTCATGAAATAAAGCAGAAATGCAGAAACTTTGACTACAAACCCATTTTTGTAATGTTAACTTGATATGATGCCAACTTCAACTTCATTATGATAAAAAAAAGGTATTTGAATGATGACATTTTAAATTAATCATAAAATATTTATAATATATAATCTCCCAACTGATAAAAATCAGAATTAAGATGGTATATGTTGATGATTCTATGATATGTTTGTTATATCAAATATCATTCATATAACAATTATTCTTACCTCCAGATTTGCAATTTCAGAAATTATTAAAAGTTGTGTGGATTTTATAATTTCAATACTAAGGAATAAACATCTTACTTTGAATGGATAGTAAGAAGTATAAACTATTTCTAATTTAATACAGTTAACATAATGCAGCTAGTACTACTGATTATTTATAAAGGATTTTCCTACATTTTAATATATGAATGTTTCTCTAAATGAATGTGACATGAATTATTGCTGATAATTAAAATTCTAATTTTTATCCTCTATTATCAAACTGCAATTTATGATATAATTTTTTAATTATTAAGTTTCAGTTTTTCCCAATCAATCATCAGTCATTTAGAATATTTTTAAATATATAGCATTTTTCTCAGTAAATTTTTACTTAAACTATTGCATACTAGCCAGGATACTGAGCATTATTAAGGAATTTGTTGCATAATACAATTTATGTGACAACTCTTCTGCCATCATGACATCGGCACCTTGGCTAGTAGTCAAAAAATTTTAATTAGTTTAAGTGAATTTATAGACTATGGATAATAACTTGAAAATGAGCCATGTGAAAGTATTATTTTACCTTATAACTCATTTATTATAACAAAAAATTAATTCTACTTGTATTGATTTTTTTGTGTCAATTTTTAAATTGATTTACGCAGTATATGTTATGATGCCATGATGATGACTTTTTACTATCTTTGTTGCTATCCAAAATGCCCATCTCCTCAGATGATCTCGACAGAGGTTAGTCTATGTTATCTGCAAGGTCATGAGAAGTCACTATACAAATTTTAGTCCCACCAAGTCAAACATTGCATTTTATATACTGTATATAAATTTTTTATAACAAATCTAACAAACATATATTTCATTGCAAGAAAAAAATCTTACTTTTTGGGCATCAATAAAATTAGAAAGATATGTAGAATATATAATAATTCAATTTCTGTATCAACCATATCTTTAAATGTAAATCTACATTTTCTATTATGAACAAATTTAATACCATTAAATATTCAACTTTTTCAATTATAGAAATACTCTTCATATTTTTCTCAAAACTTCAATCTTTCAGTTGGATTAACAGAACAACAGATATATCAGAAATTTTAAAAATTAGGCACTTTAATTTCTTTATTATTTTGTCACTTATATAGTACAATTTTATTCCCATTCTCCAAATAAGGGTTTTACGTAGCTTTAGTTTTAATAAAGTTTTTATAATAATATTGCATATTTTTTGGGTTTTTATTTTATTATTATTATTTTATAAAAATATAATGAAGCAAAAGTATATTAAATTTATTGTACTATAATATATAATGTTTCTGAAATATTAATATATTATAATATATATATAATTACTAATAGGTCAAATCTATATTATATTGAATATAAGTGCTAATTCCACAAGGATAATTGCCCTATACATATATGGATATGGACAAAATATCGTTTTACTTCCAAGTCATTTTATAATTTAAAAAAAATAGAAATATTATTTATAAAAGCAAATAATCATTAATAAATAAAAAATATATATTTGGTTTACAATAAAATATTTTCATATATTTTCTCATCACAGTAATATCAAAATTTTTGCTTATTTCTGTAAAATTTTTTATTAACAGATATATACAATATATTCAGATATTGATAACTGTCTTGCTTTCGTTGCAAAAGATAAAAGTTGGTGAATATAAAACTGAACATTAATATAATATATATATTAAATTTGATTCATCTGGATTCAATGTTAGAGTAATTTTTGAGCTATGAACTTTTCACTTTATGACTGTATCTCAGGAATACATTATATTCATAATAACCTATATATATATTTTTATTATAAATATATTATTATTTTTATATTTATTAAAAATGAATTATAAATGAATATTTAACTGCTAATATACCCATTTTATTTCAGATTATAATGACTGTTCAATTTTGTATTTGTTTTTTAGTCAATATTTTAATATGCTTTTATACATTCTATTTAAGAAATAAATCCAAATTTCATTTAAAAATTTTGTATATATGAATATGATATTTTATATTAAAAAATATTATTTGATTAGAACTAGAATTATTTTTTTGCAATTCTAATTTATAAATAAATTATAATTTTTCATTTTAACATTTATTCTTATAGTATTCTTCTAATTATCAATAACATATTTCTTTGAATAAAGTTATAATAAATTTGCTAAATTCTTAATCATAATGCTATTTGAATGAGATTATGATCAAAAATAGGATTTAATAATGCACATTTATATTGCTATTTTTAACTTTGAAGTTTTCCTGCAATGTTTAGTAAATTTTATAGTAACTGATCAATCATTTTAATAATGGTTAGTTTAATAATAGATATTTAACATATTGTAAATACTTCTTTGATAATTAATTAATTCACCAATTATATATGTGGATTGAGGAATTTAATATTCTTGTTTTCTGTTTTAATATTGCCATTTTTCAGTTTTCAAATATTAGGAGTTTAGATTTATGATGTGAAATTGAATTATGAGTTAAATTTTATAGAAAATACAAAATAATTTAGAGTTTATATTTTTTAAATATTACATTAAAGATAGTGAAATAGGAATTAATGCTGTGCGTGTAAAATAACACTCATTTTATAGATATATGGTATCTTATTTTTTTTTTTATATCTTATCAAGTTATGAGGAAATAAATATTTAAACAGCTATCTAGAATATCTATTATTATTTCAGATTTCAAAAATTCAGAAATTTTAAATAATAAATGTTATAAATTTCTTTAAAAAATATAATTAAAAAATTTTAATTTAGATCTGCTTCAGTAACAATAAAAGTACAAAATATTAATGAGTTTGCTCCAGAATTTATGGGTTTGCCATATGATTTCTGGGTGGAGGAAAATGCTATCAGAGGAACAAGAATAGGACAAATAAAAGCTATTGATGGAGATGGAAATAATGTGAAGTATAGTCTAACTGGAGGAGATGCAGGTAAATAAATATTAAATGCTTATAAAAAATAATATCTGTGAATCTTACTTATAAAATAGCTAATACTTATCTATAAATTAATCTTTACTATAAGTTTTATTTTTTTAAGGATTTTTCTCAATTGATGAAAATATTGGTCACGTATATGTTCAAAGTGATTTGGATTCTCGTACAAGTTATACATTCATAGCTAGAGCAACAGATGATGGTGTTCCTCAGAATAATAGTATAGGTGTCCAAGTAACTATTCATGTTAGAGAAAGAAATGATTATCCTCCTGTATTCACACAACTTACTTATTATGGTAAAGTTAAAGAAAAAGAACAAACGAATTATCCTATTGTTAAGGTGAGTTTTCTTCTTAATTTAATATAGTGCTTTATGTTTAAAATTAAAATAATAAATTATTTTTTAATTTATATTTATAATCTTTTAATTTATCATTTTCAAATTTAAAAAAGGATTTTTAGCAAGAAATAGTTCTGTTAAAATACATTATATATAATTCTATGCAGGAACTATAATTTTATTTTAACTAATAACGTTTTTACACAGTGGCACACCCAGAATCTTTGGTACCTGGGGTGGCATTTTTAGGCTTCCTCTCCTCTGCCAAAAAAAGAATCTGTTTTAACTTTCAGCACACATTTTATTTTACACACATTTTCTTAAATAATTTTTAAGAACTATCAGCTAAACTTCAGTTCATATAGTACATGACTTTTTGCTAGAAGAGATGCATTTTTTTGTCTTGGACTCTAACAGATATTTCTCATTTCAAGCATTATTTAATAATAAATGCTTGAAAGCAATCTGTCTAATTTGTATTTCAAGTTTTAAAGAGTGAAATTACTTATAACTTTAGTAAATTTTAGCATGGTTTTGCTTAGAATTCAGTTATACAATTATCACTCATAATTCTTAGATAAATTGAGCACATGCTGGAAGTTTGATGGTAAAAATAGGCCATAATTTATTAATATAATTCCATTTATATCACGATGTGATGCTTTGGATTCTGTGACTAGAATATATAAGGTTTTAGCTGTACTAAGCTGGGTTTCATTACTAATAATATACCTACATAAGTTCAAGTTTACTTACTCTCATCTATTATGTAAGCTAATGATTATCTATAATTGTATGAATATATTAGATATTATATAATGCAAAACAAAATAATTTTATGTTGCTTTTTTAAATTAAATTTTAAAAATCAAAATGTGATAAAATTTTCTATCACTTCAATAAAATGAATTAATATATTGGAATTTTATGAATATAATAATTATTATTATTTAAAATATATAAACTAAATATAAATTCAAATTAATATATTTTTATATGTAGGTGGAAGCAAATGATAGAGATCTGCAAAATAACAGTCTTACATATCTCATTAAAAGTGGAAATGAAGAAGGAATCTTTGCTATTTCTGCTAGCAGTGGTGAAATTACAGTCATTCCAAATGAAACTCATAAACTTGATTATGATCGCAAAAAGAATTATATTTTATTAGTTGAAGCAAGAGATTGTAAGTAATGGAGATTGTTTTAAAAAGTTTTTATTATAAATTAATAATTTTATTGTTTGATTAGTTTTTTTATAATCAAATAATAGATTATGAAATAACTTTTATAAATAATTTAGCATAACAATTTTTATAAAATAATTTTATAAGAAAATTAAATAACATATTTCTAAATTTCCATTCTAGTTTCCTCCATAATATTTTTATTAAAACATTTTTATAAAATAATAAAAATTCATTTGGAATATAATTACAAATTTTTTGTAACATTAAATTAAGCTTCTTTTAGAGATTTAATAATTTGATTTAGTTTTTGCTTATACAATCTTATATTACATTTAATCATTGATGAAAGCAGATCAGTTTTTATTTCTTATGTTAGATTAATATATGGTTTGGATTACATTTCTATATTTTCTTATTTCTATTCTGTCATTATTATTATATCTATATTTATATCTTATTATAATATGTCTTTGTATTTTCTTATTTTTATTTCTAAATAAATTATCTACTTATTTATATGCTATAACTCAGTTATTTAAATGCCAAATTTTTCTGCTTTTTGTGAAATTTAGGAAGTATCCATAAATTACATCACAATTTTAGGGAAGGAAATGTGACAAAGATTTGTGACAATAAATGATGTAGGAGAAGGGAGTCAAAAAAATTTTTGAAATAGCATGATATAATTTATGAATGCACCCTTATATTAATTTCAAACATTTTAGCATCCTTCTTTTATTATTAATAAATTATCATCTTTGCAAATATTTTATTATAGTGTACTTTTACTCTCTGCCAAGGCTGCTGAGAGAAATTTTTGGGACCATGACAAGTCTGTGGTCCGGGCCCCAATTAAAGAAGTGTATCACTTTGGTTTAATAAAAGTCATATAAAACATTAAACATTTATTTAAAAAAGTGTACAATAAAATTCAAAATTAATACATTACATACCACATTATATATAAATAGTTTATTTTAGCACAATTGCTTTGGATGATAGACACTGCACTCTGGCGATGGCTTACAACACATTATGTGACACATTGGAATCGGATGGTCATGTTCTTTTCGATGCCAGGCCCATGACAAAAGTCTCAGATGTCACGCCCTCTTGGCTGCCCTACTCAATGCTGATAAAAAGTAATATAGTATAAGTGATATAGAAAGCCAAACTTTTTTTTTGCTTATGATATAGAAATTCTAGTGGGATTATATTTAATCACTATAATTTTTTTGAAATCTGGAAATTTATATGATCTGTATTGAAACAAATTTTATAAAAAAAATTTGTAGATATATATAATAGTTTCAGTCATGTTTTAATTATGTATTTTTTCATATTAAATTAATTTAAATCATATTAAATATATTTTTAATACTGAAGTTTTAATTTAATTTCAGCTCATACTAGTCCTTTGTATGGTTTAGCTGTTGTAATGATTGATGTACTTGATGTTAATAATCATCCTCCAGTTTTTACTCAAACATCTTATTCTGCTTCTCTACCAGAAAATTTACCATCAGGACACTGTTTTTTGAAAGTAATTAAATACATATTAATTTTATTTAAATAATTACTATATTTTGATTAATTTAAAATTAATTTTACTGGCTAAAAGTAAAATATAATTATCATCATTAATATTAGATAAATAGTTTAGAAACAATTAGTGTAGTTATATTATTCTAATGTATATTTAATAAATATTCTTTAATTAACTGTTTAAATATTATTTGCTTTTCTGCTTTATTTTTTAAATCAGGAATCATATAAAAGTTGAGTTCTTTGGAAGAAAAAATTCTTTATTTTCTGTTAAAAATAACAAAATAAAATATAAATGATCTTGTATTTATTACAAATATTCTAATAACATAATTTTTTCATACAATGTTTGTTTATGAATTTTTTTTATCTTATTGGGGAATACAAATAATGATTAGCTTTTGTAAGCTATATTGCCAGTTATCTCTTTTAATAGATAAACGATCCTATTTATATCAAATATTTTCTATAAACATAAACAACATGTGTTTTGTATAAACATAAAGAACATGCAAAATACAATTATTATATATAAAATGATCTAAATAGGTATGATATATATAAAATGATATAGATATTTAATTTTAATTATAGAAAATAATTAAAATTAAATTTTTAAATAACTATTTACATTCTATGCAAATATATTTATAATCTTTTTTTTTTTTTTTTGTATTTTTAGACTCAAGCAAATGGAGGTGATACTGTAGATGTCATATCATATTCATTAGATAAAAATAACATTCCTTTTACCATCAATCCTAAAACTGGTGATGTTTGTCTTAAACATCCACTTGATAGGGAACAGAAAGATAATTTTGATTTCATAGTAAAGGCTTATGATGGAGTATTTGAGACTAGAGTTCCTGTTACCGTGCAAGTAGAAGACGAAAATGATAATCCACCAAAATTTGAAAGAGATCGATATGTTATAAGCATTCCTCCACATTCTTCAGCTGGAAGAATCATTGTTCAAGTACAAGCAATCGATCCTGATTTAGCAAGTAATGGAGAAATTACATATTGGATAAAAAATACTCATGGATTGTTTGAAGTTGATTCTCAGACAGGAGTTGTCCGCTTAATGACATCTCTTCCAAAAGTTAGTTTGAGAAATATGACATATGAAATGGAAGTTTTTGCACGTGATCATGGTGCTACTTCTAATATTGGTAAAACAATGGTTATTGTGCGTGTTTCTACAATGAGAAATAATCCTCCAAAGTTTGAAAAACTTGGTTATTCTGTATCAGTAGATGAAAATCATGCTAATGTACCATTATTAAATGTACATGCATTTGATCCTGATGATGGTAAAGCTGGAAAATTAAAATATAGGATTGTGAGGGCTACTCTTCCACATGCTTTTAGAATCGAAGAAGATACTGGTAAAATTATACTTGTTTCAGCTTTGGATTATGAGACAACAAAACATTTGGAACTAACAGTTGAAGCTCGAGACGAATCAAAAGAACCACAGTTTGCAAACACCATAGTTCAGGTACAATAAAAATTCTATAAAATTTGATGATTCAAAAATATTTTATATATTGATTTGATATAATAATAAACAAATAAATACATTAAGCTGTTCTATTTTTATCCAAGTTAATCATTTTGATTTGAATAGTTTTGTAATTTTAAGTGATTTGCAGTTCAAAAACATGTCTTCATATACTGATATTAACTACTCCAGTTATTGTTAAAAGAATTAGAAATACATAATAAATTTGCCCTGAAAACATTTTAATATAAATTGGATTAGCAATAAAAAAATTAAAAAACTCAAGATAAACAATAATGTTCAAAAACCTAGTTCAGCTTCTCCCCTTCAAAGATGGTTTATCAATGAATCACTGTAATAATAATAATTGTAAAATTTTAGATTAAAAAAAAAATACTTTTTATTTTTAATATTATATTAATGATAATTTTTTTTAATGATTTAGGTAACAGTCAATGATGTGAATGATAATAGTCCTATATTTCTATCAATGCCTCGTGTACTTCGAATTCCACTTTCAACTTTGCCAAAACAAGTGATATATACAGTTCAAGCTGTTGATATAGATAGTGGCATTAATAACAATAATGAAATCAAATATGAAATGATACCACCAAGTCCCTTATTTGCTATTCATTCTAAAACTGGACAGATTTATGTCACACAAACATTATTGCCAATTACAGAAAAATTAAATATAATTGCAACAGATGGTGCAACATTTCCTCTTTCTAGGTATTGTATTTATATTATATATTTAATATAACTGTATATATTTATCTCTTAATTATTGATATAGATAATGGAAATAAATTTATATTTATTTAAATATTAATTTAATTTTTTAATTTAGTTAAATATTATATTACTTTAATAAATATTATAGATTTATATATATTTTATGTATATTTATTATAATCTATAAAGCTTTATACATACTATATTAAATAAAATGTTATAATGTCAGTCAGTATTGATAAATCTTATGATATACCATTAACTTTAGACTTCCAGATTACATTTTTATTCATATTATATTTTAAATATATTCTATAATTTATTCCAAAGATTAATATCTTAGTATAAAATTCATTTTTTTGAATTTTTCATGGGGTATTAATATTTAATTGAATAATCAAATCTTTATTATGTGTAAAAAGTAATAAAAAAATTTAATATTAGTTAATTATGTATCTGGTATGATTGTATAAATTAAGTTTATAGTTTTTAATTATAGTTTAATATTAATTTTATATACAGGGTGAAACAAAAGTTGGTGGACATTAAATAAGTTTACTGTCCACCTACTTTTGGTTCACTCTGTATATATATAATAACTAAACACATAATTAAGATCTGATTATTCAATTAAATATTAATACCAAATGAAAAATTCAAAAAAGTATTTTATATTAAGATACTTAATATCTTTGGAATAAATTATAGATATATTTAAAATATGAATAAAAATTTAATCTGGAAATCTTAAAATTAATGGTATACCATAAGATGTATCAATGCTAACTGACAATATAATACGACAAAAGTATGATTCCTGTAATTTTGATTTTGTATCATGTAAGTTTTGTTTTTGTCTACACTATATTAGGTATAATGTATCTTAAAAGCATTTAAGTAAATAATTTTGATTTCATGGAATTATATAAATTTTGAGTTATTAATGATAGCAAAATTTTGTTTTTGTCTACACTATATTAGGTATAAGTAAATAATTTTGATTTCATGGAATTATATAAATTTTGAGTTATTAATGATAGCAATCAGAGATTTTAATAGTTACTTAATAAAATTAATTATAATAATTTTTTCCTATAGTACAACAGAAATAAATATTGAAATTTTTCGAGATAATGCTGATGAACCTCTTCCAAAGTTCACCTCGACTCAATATTCAGTTGATGTTGATGGTTTATTAGAAGTTGGAAGTACTGTCATGGATGTCAAAGCTGTAATTCCTAATGGAAATCCTGTATGGTACAATATTAGTAAACCTAATGGTTCTGCATTGAGGCAATTCACTATTAATCATAAAACGGTAAATATATTAATTTTTAAAAAATTATAAAATTGATTTAATTAAATACATTTTGAATACTTTTTAAATATACTTTTAATATTAATATATATATTATATAGAGAGCCCTTAATTTATAGCATGGTTTTTCTAGAAAATTATGCATATGTTTTGAAGATGCATTATTTTTTAAATTTTTGATCATTTAATTAAAATAAATTATGTGTTTAACTATAAATTTATTTTAAACTAATCATTTAAATATAAATTTATTTTAATTTATTTAAAATAACAACAGCTACGAAACTATCAAATGAACAAGTTCCATTCTATGATTTCCTTGTTTCTGCTCATAACAGAAATAATCTTATGCAATTTGTGGAGACTTCAGTATGTATTCAAAAATTTTCTGATAATTTATTTTATAAAATTTTATTTTACTATTTGATTAAAATAATTTTTGGATATCATGAAAATTCTCTTGATATGCCAGTAAGTGGATACATAGCATAAGTTGTTGTATTGACAGAATTATATATACAGTATTTCTTGCTGTTTTTGAATATTTTAAAATATGAGAAAATGAATATGAAAAATAAACAGAAAAAATATTTTTTTCTCCTGATCAGTGCTGTTTATTTTTTGTATTCATATTCTCATATTCTTAGACAGTGGTCTCAAACTCAAATTGCTCTGCGGGCCGAATACACAATTCAAAAGAAAATGAAGAGCTAAATATTTTTAAACAAAATTACAAGAAAGGAAAATATTTATTTGTAATTACTTTCATTTTTCCTTATAAAGATATTGAAGTAACATTATATAATTATGAGATTATAAAATAGTTTTATTAACGTTAAATTGTAATAATTTTCTGACTGTAGCATGTATTTAAACAAATAGCTAAAACATCTTTGCAGATCATACAAAATTGTTTTGCAGGCTACATGCAGCAGTTTCAGATCACTGTTCTAAGATATTCAAAAACTGCAAGGAATACTGTATATATAATTCTATCAATATCAACAAATTATGATATGTATTCATTAAAATTGCCTGCTTTCTGAAGGTGTGATTTATTTTTCATTTATTTAGCATTTAGAGTTTATTGATTTTGTATTTCTAATTTTAACAGCATAGATGCATGATGACATCTATTAAAATCATGATCAGTGTTGCAATTCATATATGAAAAATAAATACTGTTTATTTTTCATATATGAATTGCAACATACAGTATGTGGTTCTAAGTTAATTGTTTTTATAAATCATAACTTTGTAAATATCTATTAAAATATTTCAATGTATTAATTATATTAGGAGTGGACAACCTCCAGCCCGCAGCCCAAATTATTTTATTATATCTAATACCAACGCTATGTATACTTACATATCTGTACTTTCTCTTTTTTAAATAAACACTATTATTATCAGTTGTTTTTGTTTTGGCCCGTGGCCCACCATAAATTTTTCTGTACGGCCCCCTACAAAAAAAAGGTTGCCCACCTCTGAATTACATGGTTCATCAATTTTAATATTGTTTTAAATTTATACACTTTATATTCTAATAATGGTAAAAATATTGGTATATTCTTTTTATTTTGTTTTTAAGTTTTAATAATTGTGAAGTTTGAAAAATTAATTTTATTAATTAATAATATGTATAAGAAATTTAATATAATTAATATTATTTTAATACTAATGATTAAAAATTATACATTTTCTTAATAAAATAATTTTATTCAATAATGCAGGTTGTTGTCAAGATAAAGCCAGAAAGCATGAGATGTCCAAAATTTCCATTTTCAGAATATTTCACATCAATTAAAGAAACAGCACCACCTGATATGGTTGTTTTGCCTACATTATTAGTTGAAGACATGGCAATATTTGATAAAGTGAGTTATTAATTTATTCGTTAATTATAAATTAATTAAATTAATAATAAATGAAATTTTTCATTTATGTTTCTATAATATAACAATTTTAACAAATTTTAAATACTGCATTTTTAAATTTTTAGTTGTCTTATCAAATAACTGAAGATAATTCCAATGATAATTTCTTTGTGGATATCAGATCAAACAATGTATCCTTACGAGTAAAAAAACCATTAGATAGAGACACAATGAATCCCACATTACATGGCATGTATACACTAGCAGTAAGTATAGATTATTTATATTATATTAGTGTTTGTTTTCATTATTTTTATTATTATTAAAATTAATTAAATTTTATAGGTGACAGCAAGTAATCAACGATGCAGTGGAAGTACTTACATTAGAATTTATGTAGAAGATGTAAATGATAATAGCCCAGTATTTGAAAAAAGTGTATTTATTATTGATTTAAAAGAGGTAAATTTTTAAAACATTTAAAAAAATTATAACAATTTTTTTTTGTAAAATGTAATTCAAGTAGCCAATAGAAATAATATATTTTTACATGTATTAATCTGATTTTAGAACTCTCAAGCAGGACATGTTGTTGCACAGCTAACTGCAACAGATAGAGATGAATTAGATAAGAAACTTAGATATTTTATTGTAGATGGTAATATTTTTATAGTAAATAATTAAGAATATAAATTTTTAAGATTTTTAAGTAATTTGAAAAACTTCATTTACAGGAAATGGAGGCCAAGATTTTCGAATTGAAGGTAGCACTGGGGTTTTATCAGTTAAAGTTCCTCCTGATCGAGAAACTACTCCAAAATTTATGTTGAGAGTGCTTGCTATAGATTCTGCTAATAATACAGTAAACAACTTTTTTAATTAGTTGAAACCATAGAATTTTATACAAATATTTATTGAAATTTATCAAATTGAAATTTTTTTCCAGGGGTTTGCTGATGTTCAAATAAACATACTAGATGAAAATGATTGGACTCCAACTTTTTCGAATGAAACATATTTATTGAATGTTACAGAAGGTAAACATTATAAAATTTTCATAATTTTGTTCTGAATTTGAATTTTATGAAACATAAATATTTTACTTTGAATTAAGAAGCAATCAAACCTCAAAATTTCCTATACCATAACATATAAATTTTATTACAGGATCTGCAAGTGTTGGCACAAAACTGTATCTTCCTGTTATTGACAAAGATGAAGGCTTAAACAGTGAAATGGATATTTTCATAGAGGAAGGAAATAGTGAAAAATTATTTAAATTAGATTCGTATGAAAAAGGGGTAAATAAATAAATTCCATATATATTTCCCTATATTTATTTAATATAAAAAAGTAAATCTTTTTTAATATTTTAGGCAGTTTTAACAGTTATTAAAGAATTGGATAGAGAACAGTTTGGTGTCACTGATACAGCACTTCGTTTGGTATTAATAGCAGCTAAAGATAGAGGAATACCTCCTCTTACAGGAACAACTACAGTAAGTGGATTATTTCATTAATATTTATGTAACTTAGATAATATATACTGAATTGCATTTTAAAAATCATCAAAATTTCTAAAAGTTGCAATTAATAAATTTAATGTAAAGAAATTATGAAATGATATTTATTTATTTAACCAATTCTGCTATTTATTATATATATATATATATTTCTATATTATCTTTTTTCTATATTAGATCATCAAGAGTAGAGGTATTGAATATTATAAGTTTATTTCCCTCCCTCTTTGCTTTGTTATGATAACCTTTTCTCTTTACTTTCCAAAGGGCTTCCTGTTCACGGAATTAATCTATAAAGTCGTTTAAAAAATCCTTCGTCCACGTGGCCATCTCTTGTAGGTCAAGAATACACTGCAAGGTATGCGAAAGACTTATATAGAAATTTTAAGTTGTTTTTGTTTAGTTATGTTGGGATTTGAACATCTGGACTTCCGGAAGTAAACGGCGTCAGTCAATAAGGGTGTGGTAATTAGACCAATTTAGGGAGGGGTTATAGCTCCCTAAGTAATAACAGATGTTATTCCCCGGTCGCTTTGTCTCCCTTTTTTAATTAAAAACAAACGGGACCGTGGGAAAAAGAAAAAACAAAGCAAGGGAACGAGCATCGAAGACAGAGGTGTAGAGAGAGAGAGAGTAGAGATCGGACGGAGCGGGATGGTAAAGTTCGGCGTTTACGTCGAGGTTCTCTGGGGAGATAGATCCCAGAGTGAACAGAAGAGGACCGGACAGTGGTGTACTTATATATATATATATGTATATGTATATATTTTTTGTGTTATAAACTTGTGTATTTGAAGTAACGTTGTCAAGTCTGTAGAGGAGTGTATTTGATATCGAACTATATGGAGAAACGGAAACAAACTCGGACCACGAACTTTATTATTATGTAAATAACCACAAAAACGAAAATTTTCAATTGAGATACCATTTTGTTTCATTACTTAAAACTGATATTAATTTTATATTATATATAGCATAATTATTTAAATATACATAAATTTATTTATATTAAGAATATGAATTAATTTCTAAACAATAAATAAATATATTAATTTATTTATAATCACTTCGTTTACGCGAATTCATTTTTAAAAAATTGTGCTGCCATAGTGAACACGTGCAAAATATCTGTCGACGACGCCGAAAGTTGTTGGGAATCCCAGAAGACCACAACAGATCTGACGATTCGAGACATCCCTTTACATTTACCCATACACGGTCAGATCCGTCGAACGATTTGGTCTCTGACGACGGATTTGACGACAAATTGCTCCATGTGTGGCTGCCTTAAAATCAGTCGAACGATTTGTAAATCTTGCGACCTGTCTGAACGATCCGCCTCAACCAAGATCTCAACGACGGATCTGAACGATTGGTCTCAACGACAGATCTGACGATAAATCGTTCCGTGTGTGGAGTCCTACAATCGGTCTGACGATTCGGCAGTTTGACGACGGATCTGAGGATAGATCGTATCATGTGTGTGGACCGTCAGATGATGACCGATCGAAACGATCTGTGAGGGCCGCGGCCCGCAAAATATCTAATAAGCGGATCTCAACAGGCGAATGGCCTATGAGCGGTATGTGTGGCGTCTATAAGGATGAGTTGGAGAGGCTAGACCAGGGGTCGGCAAACTGCGGCTTGCGAGCCACATGCGGCTCTTTGGGTACGTACATATGGCTCTGAAGTAAAACTAAAAATGAAAATAAAACTATCATAGTGTCATTTATAAAATTTTAAGGAATTTCATAAAAAAATGGTGATTTCATTTGTTTTATAGGTCTAGCAAAAATTTGTGGCACTAAGATGCGCGAAGCGTAATATAAGCGGAAGAGAAAACGAGGGTGGAGGGGGATATA